>QRDG01000022.1:1418978-1469878 GCA_012064385.1 Puccinellia tenuiflora | reverse complement strand
ACGTCGCCACCGCCGGGCGCCACCTCCGCGCCACCCTCGCCAACGGCACGGTCACCTACGGCACGACGGCCGCGTTCACTCGCAGCCTCCGTCGCGTCGTCTGGCCGGTCAAGTTCAGGCCGGACCTCCCTCCGCGCTACGACGGCAAGAACAACCCCCTGGAGTTCCTGCAGCTCTACTCTCTGGCCATCCAGGCCGCCGGGGGCGACGACAAGGTCATGGCGAACTGGTTCCCCATGGCCCTCAAGGACTCCGCGTCCTCATGGCTCACCAACCTCCCCGCCGAGTCCATCAACACCTGGGAGGAGCTCTGCCGGTGCTTCGTCGCCAACTTCAAGGGCACGTACGAGCGCGGCCTCACCTACAACGACCTCCGCGCCGTGCGTCAGAAGCCCGGCGAGACCCTCCGCAAGTACATCCAGCGCTTCAGCCAAGTGCGCAACAAGATCCCCAACGCCACCGACGCACAGGTCATTTCGGCCTTCCAGGCTGGGGTCACAGACGTGCGGATGCTCGAGAAGCTCGGCATCCACGACAACATCACCACCGTCGTCAAGCTTTTCGACTTGGCGGACAAGTGCGCCAAGGCTGAAGAGGGCCGCTTGTTCGTCAAGAACGAGCCAGGGGACCCCACCGAGGGGTCCAAGAAGAAGAAATCCTCCGAGAAGCGCAAGACTACTGCGGTCCTCGCGGCAGAGCCCGACGCCAAGCAGCCTCGCCAAGCTGCCACTCCAGCCGCAGGACCTGAGAAGAAGGATGATCGTCCCTTCTGCATCTACCACAACAGGCATTCTCATGCCACCGAGGACTGCTACGACCTCAAGAGGCTTCGCGAGGCTGCGAGGCTCGGAGGCAAACGGAGGCCGCGGAGGCCCGGCGGAGGCCCGGCGGCCGCGGGGGGCGACGCTGGAACAACAACTACAACGACAACTACCAGCAGAACCCCCAGGCCAACGCCGCCCAGCCCGCGAACGACAACCTGCCTGCCGAGGCTGACGAGGGCTACCAGGTGCCTCGGGGCCGCTTGCATCCTCGGCGGGGCTCAGGCCCCTCGCTCCAACCGCCACTTCAAGCAACTCGCTCGCGAGGTCGCGGCAGCCCTTCCTGGAGTCGAGGCTCCGGCCCCTCAAGTGGTCCCAGTGCCCCATTACCTTCGACTCCGGCGACCACCCCAAGTCCACCTCGACCGTTGGCACCATCCCGCTGGTCTGCACCCCCACCATCAACAACATCGCCGTCTCTAAGACGCTCATTGATGGGGGTGCCGGCCTCAACGTCATCTCCGTCGAGACATTCGAGAAGCTGCAGGTGCCCTACGAGCGGCTCATGCCTACCAGGCCCTTCTCGGGAGTGACAGAGGGTCTTACCACCCCTTTGGGGCAGGTGAGGCTCGCCGTCACTTTCGGCACCCAGGCCAACTACCGCACCGAGCTGATCGACTTCGACGTCGCGCACATCGGCCTGCCCTACAACGCCATACTCGGCTACCCCGCCCTCGCCAAATTCATGCGGTGACCCACCACGCCTACAACCTCGTCAAGCTCCCCTGGCTCGGGTGGCACCATTGTCATCCGCGCGTGGTCTCGGACGCCCTGTACGCTGCGCAAGCGGCTTACAAGGCTGCCGCGGTGGCGTCACCCGCTGACGAGGACGAGGAACCCCTCCCGAGGCCCCCCGCGAAGAAGAAGCAGCTGTTCTCTCAGGAGAAGGCCGCGACAAAGAAAGTGCCTCTCGAGGCAAACGGCTCGGGGGCTAGCGTCACCATCGGCGCCCAACTTGCCTCCCAAATAGGAAAGCGCGCTCGTCGCCTTCCTCAGGGCAAACTCTGACATGTTCGCCTGGACACCGTCAGATATGTCCGGAGTACCGAGGGAGGTGATCGAGCACCACTTAGCCGTGTGTCCAAACGCACGCCCCGTCAAGCAAAAGCGCGGCGCCAGGCGCCAGAGAAGCACGACTTCATCATCAAGAAGGAGAAACTTCTGGCCATGCCAGTGTAATGAACATCTATTTCAGGTCATTCTGAACCTTTGCGCATCGCGCCACCATATTTTGTTACTTCGGCAAGCTCTAGCGTTGTTTGTTTTTCTCTCTCACTCGTATGATCCCTCATGCGTATCTCGCGAGCGGGGGCTAGCATGGTGCCATGCCACGGGAGCATCCCGGCAGCACCTAAAACCCAAGGGATCCGAGCTCTGAACTTGCGGGTCAGCTCTCATGCATGTCAACTCCCAAGGAGCTCTGAACTCATGGGCCAGCTCCCGCGCACGTCAACTCACCAAGGATCACCAAAAACCTTGGCGCCTATTATCCTCGCAAGATACACATGAAGGAACCCACGAGCACAAGTTTATCTAGCTATGTACTGCTTGTGGGTATGCCTATCTCTCCAAGTGCAGGAAAGCAGGCTATCCAAGCCTCAGGCAACTCCAAGGCAAAAGCATCTCGCCAGGGAACCAACACCCTCTCCAAGGCAGAATGCCTCGCTAAGCTAAGTACAAACACTTGGTTGAATTTCCTCTCGCTGGTTTTTGCCCCTCGAGGTCTCTTTTCTCTCTCCCACGCCTCATGGCCTGCTTGCACGTCAAAGGGGGGCCCCAAGCATCGCGCTTCGAGGAGCTCTTACTTCTTGAGGCCTCACACAACCCCCAGCCTTGTGGAGCCCTAACTCTCACATACCGAAGCGGCGGTGGTGCAGCGCCAAGAGAGGGTCCTAAGACGTAGAGCGAAAAAGATATGAAGGGAAAAGACAAAAGCCACCCGAGGGACGTTCACAAGCACACTCCAATATAACTTAACAAGTTCTCACAAAGTTTACAACCAAAATGACTAAGATAATCGTGCCCTCTGCACGCTCAGCTACAGACAGGGAGCTCAAGCCGTTGCCGCCTCCTGAGGTGCCCGCCTTGTCCGCGGCAGTCTTCGCCCCCTCTTCCAGAGCATCCCCGTCGTCGCCTTCGATCACCACTTGGTCGAATTTCTTGGCGAACGCGATGGCGGCCTGCGTGGCGGTCCCCCGCGCCTTGTTGCTGATGGCGCGCGGCGGCGCCATCACGTCCTCAAGATCAAGTGAGGGCTGGAGCCTCACGAGGTTGCTGAAGATGTTGGTGACGGCGACGACAAGGAGGTCGCGGCTCTCCTCCACGGCGCGCTCGTCAAAGCTCTTCGCGACCCCTTCAAGCTTTTCGAGGAATTGCTCGAAGAGGTACGAATACGAGGTTTCGTCATCGGTCGCTGCGGAGAAGGAGGGGACGTCGATCCTTAGATCGTTCCGACCGCGTGCACACGGCTCACCAAGCTCTGGAGAATGCTCTGGCGCTGGCGCGTCATGGACCGGCCGACCACGCGCTGGTCCCGTGCTTGCTCCGCCAGAGCCGCGGCCGGCCCCACCTGCTGCCGGAGCTCATCCAGGTCCCTCTCCAGGGCGAAGGCGTTCCCCTCCGCGCGAGCCTAGGCCTCCCGGGAGACCTCGAGGCAAGAGGTCAACCGCTTCTCCTCCTGCTCGAGCTCCTTGATGCGCTTTTCGAACTCCTTGCGTTTGGTCTTGAGGCGGTCCTCATGCTTCGTGGCCTTCTCGTCGTACTCTTTGACGAGGCCCTCGCGGACGAGCTTGACCTTGAGGTCAGCCTCTCTTGGAGCCTCTTCCGCTCCGCCGTGAGGTTGGCTTCATCGGTGGCCGCCTGACCCTCACGCTCCTGCAGCTGCCCCTCGCGGGTGCCTGGTCCTTCTCGAGCAGCTGGACCTGCTCCTCGCGCCTGTGCAGCTCCTTCTCTCGGAGGGAGAGCTCCTCCTCGCGCCGCACCAGCTCCGCCTCGCGGGGCGCTACCTGCCCTTCGCGGGCATCCAGCAGCTCGCGGAGCTCCTTCAGGCTGGCCCTGGCGACCTCGGAGTCAGCGGCAAACTTCTGCTCCGCGGCCGCTAGCTCGCGTGTTGGAGGTGGTCTCCGCCTCGAGCGCCTCCCTGGCGGCGTCGAGCTCGTCCATCACCTCCTGCGCCTCCCGCTTGACGCTATCGGCGGGTCTCTTTGGCGAAGCGGAGGGCCTCTTGGCGCTCCGCCTGGGCCGCCGCGTCTTGCCGGCGGCACATCTCCACCCGCTCGTGGAGAAGGGCCCAGGCGTCAGCGAGCCTCGCCCGCTCTTTCTCCCTGGCGAGATCTTCTTCGGCGAACTGCGCCGCCAGCTCGTCGAGCGTCTTCCGCGCCTGGCGGAGGACAACATCGCGGCGAGCCGCGCGGGGGCGCGGCTCACCCAGCGCCAAGACCCCTGCATCGTCGTCAGGCGCAGAGGCCTCGACACTCGTCGAGGCGCCCGGGCACCTTGCCCCGAGCTTGTAGCAGCCCCCGTCGCGGCTTGGGGGCTCGCGGGGGCGCCCTCCTCGCCGCCCGCGTCGAGAGCCCTCAGGGGGCAGGGCGTCCTCTCGCCCCCGGCTCCGCCGCTCGGGGGCTCCAGGGGCGCCTCCACCTCCTGCTCTTCAGGGGCGCTCCCCGCTCCTTCCGTGGTGGCTGCGTCCGCCGCGGCCTCGGGCGCATCCGCCCTCCTTGTGGGAGCCTCCTCCGCCTCTGGGGGCGGCTCCAGGATGACTCCTCATCCATCCTCTCCTCCTCCGTCTCGGTCTGGACGGGAGGAATGGCCGTCCTTGTTGGCGATGGCGGTGCCATTTCTTCTACCACCTCCTCCGCGCGGTGCTCGACCACGGGAGGAGTCGCCGCTCGGGTGAGGATGGTGCCGCCTCTACGGTCACCTCCTCCTCGCGGTGCTCCGTCGCGGGCGGAGTGGCCGCACGGACCGGCGACGGCGTGGCCTCCTCGACCACCACCACCTCCGTTCGGTGCTCAACCGCGGGAGGGACAGCTGCCTGCTGCGGTTCGTCGGCCATGGGCATCTCCGCGACGACGCTGGCGGTCTCTCCCAGCTTGTGGAGCCGCCGCCTCTTTGGCCCCGCAGGCTGCCTGAAAGGAAGACAAGTTGGAAATCCTTCAAGGGAGTTTTCTCAGAAGCAAAATGTTGAAGGGAAAAGAAAAAAGGCTTACTCGCCGGCCATCACCCACACCCTTTTCTTCGCCTTGGGCGGCTGGGTGTTGCTTGCTCCGGCCTCCCTCCCGAGCGCTCCTGTCTCCGCGCAGAGGGGTCTCTCGCGAGTTGCGGCCCTCCCGTCGTGGATGCCTTGGAGCGGGGTTCGCAGCGCCCTCTCCCCGCCGCCGCTCGTCTCCTCCTCTTCGGCGCGCTGGGAGCAGACGACGTGGAAGGCATCCTCCTCGTCGCTGGAGGAGAGCACCTGGAGGTCCACCTCAGCAGTGAACGCTCCTTGAGAGCCGACGTCTCACCACGGGGTTAGTGCCCCTCGAAGCCTGTCCTCGCCGAGGGGTCCCTCGCTTCTCGAGGCCTCCTTCCTCGGCGGACCTCCTCAGCCTCCTCAGGCTCCGGAGGCCGTCCATGTACTCCGGCTCCGCCGCCCACGGGTTAGGACGAGGCCCGCGGTGCCCCGCGGGCACAATTCCCCACTCGTCGAAACGTGGGCATGCACGCGTGCTGCTCCACGATGCTTTCTTCGGCGAAGCAGATGAGTCGGCTTGGCCGCTTCCTTGGTGGCGGACGGGATCTCCGACGTCGAGAAAAGAACGCCCATGATCTGGTGTAGTACCTCAGGCGCGAAGCCATCCCTGCTTAGACGCATTGCGTCCCCCTTGCCGTCGTATCGCCACACCGGCTCGGCGTGCAGTTGGAGGGGGGCGATGCGGCGCCTGGTGAAGTCCTTCGCCACCATCTGGCCGGTGACCCCTGCCTCGCGCATGCGCGGATGCACTCGTACAACGCGTCAAGCCTCGAGCCCCTGAAGTCCGCGCTCGCCCAGCGCGCCCACTTCCTCGGGGCCCCTCGGGCACCTCCAGGAGAGGGTGAGTGGCCTTGGCGTCGACGAAGAGCCACTTCTCGTGGAACTTATCCACCTTCTTCGTCACCTTGGTGATGGCGTCCTCACCGCACCAGGCGATGGGAATGTAGTTGTCGCTCCTGGCCTCGGCGATACGGAAGGAGGCGCATCCAAGCCGCTCATTCTGCGCGCTCGACCGGAGGGAGTAGAAGCTGCGGAAGAGCGCCACCGAGGGGCGGATGCTGATGTAGGCCTCGCAGAGGTGGGAGAAGATAGCGAGGATGAGGATGGAATTGGGATGAAGATGAAGCAACTGGATCTGGTACACCTCCAAGATCGCCAGGAGGAAGTCGGAGAACAGTGGCACCAGGCCGGCATAGAGTGTGTGGAGGAAGATGGGGTAGAAGGCCTCGGTGAGCCTGCTGCCGGCCGGCCTCAATTTCGGTGGCCCGTGTTTCGTTGGTGCTCACCGCCGCCAGGTGGCGCACTGTCGCTATCATCGCCGCGGTGACAACGCGTCCGCGGCAGTGCTCCCTCGAGAGCAGCGGCGCGCGCCATCGCCGCCGACGTGCCCGCCTGCACCGCGGCCTTGCCTTTCAGATCGGTGGCTGCTCTCTTGGGCGCCATTGGTCGCCAGAGAAGAAGATGAGGACTCTGGGGTTGGAGCGCTCTGGAGAGTTTGGAGGCGTGGGGAGAAGTTTGCGGAGGAGTTATGGGAGAAGTGATGGGCGCCGACCACGCGCCCAGGCTTTATTGACCGGCTCCCAAGTCGTGACGGGCCCCGCCACGTCGCCCGCTGGAGCCGAGGAGGTCGTGGCCGCGGGTGCAACCGCAGCGCTCCACGTGTCGCGGCCCTGTCAGGCATCTTTGGCCCCTCGACGCTTCGCCTTCGTCCATGGGCCTCGGCGTGCCCGTCGCGCGCCCGGGGCTACTGTCGGCACAGTGAAAACCAGGATACCACGGGCCGGCCTGCCAGGGCCCACAAGATTCTTTGGACGATTTTCGCTAAGGACCAGGCTCTCCAAGCCTGGCGAGCTTCGCGAGGATTTTCCCCTCGCGAAGGGTTTTTCTCCTCGCCAAGGATTCTCTCCCTTGGCGAGGGATCGCTCCTCGACAAGGTGTCTCCGACGCCACCCGCAATTCTGCTAAGGACCAAGCCGAAGGCTCGGCGAGGCTTTTCGCCTCGCCGAGCTCCTTCCTCACGAAGCCATCTCTGCCCCCGCGGCAGAGCGCACATGGGCTCTGCGCAGTGCAGAGTGACGCGCGTGCCTACGCGCGATGACGACGACGCCGCAGTTGTTGTTTCCATGTATAAAGCAGTCAACAAAGCGGAGCCAAGCAAAGCGGACAACGAGTATTGCCTCTTTGGTGATAAGGGAAACCGTCTGCAGCTACGCTCCAAGGACGACGTCACCGTGGGTCACCTTCCCACCTCGGCAAGCGCCAGCCCACTGTCCAGCTGGTCGGTGAACTTTTCAGCTTTGGTGACGCCGTTCCCCTGCCGTGGACCGCGTCACGAGCTTTACCTTTATGGTGGACTTCACCTTTATCGTGCACCGCGCCTCCTCCATTGTCGCCGTGTGGTAACCCTTCCCGCCCAAATGTTTGGGACGAAGAGGTCCAGGACAGCCTATAAAAGGAGGAGGAGCATGCCCCAAGCAAGGGTGGTTTTTCGGTT
This sequence comes from Puccinellia tenuiflora, assembly GCA_012064385.1. NCBI lineage: Eukaryota > Viridiplantae > Streptophyta > Magnoliopsida > Poales > Poaceae > Puccinellia > Puccinellia tenuiflora. The sequence goes on along the minus strand of QRDG01000022.1, from coordinate 1,462,332 downwards.
CCAAGATTCCTGAGCCTAAACCCTAGATCTGAAGACTAGCAAGTAGCCATTGTTAGCCACCTCGAGCTCGACAAGCTCTCCTTGTACTGTAAACTCTCCAAGCAGTGCAATACACCGAAGCAGGACGTAGGGGTTTTACCTCCTCAAGAGGGCCCTGAACCTGGGTAAGACCGAGCGTTCCATCTCTGCAGTGCTGCCCGTAGCGAGTCCGACGAGCACCGTCGCCGGAGCACGTGAGGGTTGTTTGATTCCGTGTTCAGCCCCTTACTCAATCCTTCTCGAGACACACCCAGTTCCTGGGACAGTTCTCCGACAAACATGAAGGAGAAATAATGTTTCGACTTAAAGCTGGAACATAATAACAATTATTCAATTCCATAATAAATCCTGAAGGGAGGTGCAGTTGCATGACGCCAACGGACAACGCAGCAACCTTTGCATTATTTCTGACGCGAAGATCAACTTCACCTTGTCTCACGCTTCTACTCCTTACTAGCCCCTGCATCGATTTGCAAATATGAGCAACCGATCCGGTATCAAATACCCAAGAGTTAATAATAGAGTCAGCGAGGAAAATCTCTATAACATTAACCACAAGCGTACCTGAGCTGGAAGTCTTACTCCCACTCTTCTTCAGAGAAGCGAGGTACTTGGTGCAGTTTCTCTTCCAGTGTCCAGTATCATGACAATAGTAGCATTCAGTGTCAGGTTTAGGTCCGTCCTTAGGCTTAGGCTTTGGCTTAGAGATCGCATCTTTAGCTTTTCCTTTTGCCTTGGACTTGCCATGCTTCTTGAAGCTAGGCTTGTTCTGCACAGCCAACACTTGGCCATGACCTGCACACTTCTTAATGTCACATTCTGCCGTCTTGAGCATTCCACAAAGTTCATTAAGGTCCTTCTCCACCCCATGCATATGGTAGTTCGAAATGAAATTCCCATAGCTGGCTGGAAGCGACGCTAAAATGAAATCAGTGGCCAACTCTCGGCCCAATGGAAAACCCAGTTTGTCCAAAGTCTGCGCGTAACCAAGCATCTTGATCACATGCGGGCCTACTGCTGCGCCTTCAGCGAGCTTGCATTCACCAAAAGCCTTAGCGACATTGAACTTGAACCTTCAGTCCTGGCTTGGGTCTGGAACATATCCTTAAGCGCAACGTTCATATCGTACGCTTCCTGACAATCAAACTGCTTTGAAGGTCGGGTTCCATGCATGCAAGCATAAGGCAGCTGACCTCAAGAGACTCATCACATGCTCTCTTGTAGGCAGCCCTAATGGCAGCAGTGTCGGTGTCAAGAGGTTCATCTGGGATTGGGGTATCCAGAACACTTTCCTTCTTATCAGCCCTGAGAACAATTCTCATATTTCGGATCCAATCTGAATAGTTTGTTCCAGATAACTTTTCTTTGTCAAGGATGGAACGCAAGGCAAAAGGGGTGGGTTGGTTACGTGCCATTGATCTACAACAGAAAAAACATACAAAATACTAAGACAAAAATCCATGACAGAGTAAAACATTAAACAATTTAACATGGTCTACTCCCACTAAAACCAACATCCCTCTATTGGTACTTAGTGATTCAAGATCCGCAACGAACAAGTCAACTAGTGATAGGAAACATCACTGCTAGATGACAAGGTAAATCGGTAAGCAACACTTTGCTAATCATATCACATATGACTCTTGTTGTTGGGTGACATCTCTATGTAAACACGCCAACCTTTATGCCCAAGGCGCTTAACTGTTAAGATTACCTTGATGAGTAAACCAACCCTTTATGCGTGTAAGCTACTGGTAGAAGGCACTCTGCTGCAACAGAAACTACCAGCTAGCCGATACAAACCCATCTAGTCAACGAAAACTGAGGCGCCCTGCTGCAACAGACCCACCATCAATTGTAGAAGACATGGGATGGTGCAAAGTTTAGTTGGGGGGGGGCATTTTTACTTAACAATTTTGAGGGATCGTCTATTTTCATGAATCTAACATGCATAGAGTAAAACAAAACAGGAATAGCAATCACATAGTTGTAACACAGTATGGCCGTTTCTCATGGTGATCTCCATCTCCATAGAACCTGTACACCATGCTGATCTCCATCTCCATGGTTCATGTGCGCCATCCCTCCGAGTGATGAGTCTTCCAAGAACTACAACAAGCTATTACGCCTAACAGCTAGTGATGTAAATTACATGGATTGTGGGAATCATCACAAGTCGGCACGCAGGCCGTTAATACAATAAGTGACAACACATTTGGCTCCTGCCGTGTTGACATACTCACGACACGCAGGTCATGAAAATATTACACATATGCATCACATACACATGGGCCATACCGGTCACATAACACAAATCTGCAAAAACGAGTTAGACGTTCTAACGCCGAAACTTGCAGCCCCTAAAACTCCCTTTTAGAAGCCGAATTTGCCAATTCTAAAATTTGCACTCTTCGAACCTAAAATTAAAAGTTCTACAACTTCTACGAAGGATATTTCTCGATCCGAGGTCGTCTGCAACTTGTGCAGCCGTTTTACCGAAAACTGTTCGTTTTGGCAGATTACTCGTTACCGGTGGTAGATCCGATCTATCACCCCACGCATCTCATGCATTATGAATATGATCCATATTCCGATTCGACCAATCCCATTGATCTTCGCGTGATGCCATTGGATTTATGTGTCACAGTCTACCCCGATGGCGGAATCCGACCGGTAGGGGTATGTCGTTCGACGACCTCTTGCAACACGATCACGGAAATCAGATCACAGATCAAGATATATACAACAAACCGCCGATCACATCGGCCTTGCCCCATCTGCATATCACATATGCAAATGATCCGAACCTATAACGAGGCAGCATCGGCTCTGATACCACTGAAGGGATACGCGTAGGCTACGCTAGCACAAAATCAAAATTTTCCTACCGCATCAACCAAGGAACTGCTGCAGTTATAGATCACGGGATTACCACTAGACGCGCTGTGCCGTGCCGAAGGCGGTGAAGCGAGTCGGGGCAGGGTAGACGTACAATCCTCTCCGATCCAGTCGCTCCCACGAACAGCTTCTCTCGGCGGTTCGTCCAAGTGCTCCAAGCGTAGCACCTCTATCGGTATCCACACGTACGGCGTGGAGATGCCGCTCGCCGGACTACTAGGTCCGTGCGGGCAGCAGGGGTGTGGGGAGACGGTGGCTGGGTGGATTGTGGTGCGGAAATCGGCAACCCTAAAACGTTCAGCCTCCTCTCCTAATATAGACCTCCCCATACTGGGCTGCCTCAACCGAAGCCCATCCTGGAGTCTATTCTAGCCCAGCTCGGATCCAATCCGAACTCTGCCTCCATGCCTTAAGTGTGTGACCCTATAGGTTCACGCACGTTCAGACATGACACGAGTACACTTACTCGTCCAATAGTCGGTAGCGGCTTCTAGCAAAACGTGCCAACTCCCAAACGCGCATAAAGATCGTATCGGACGAACCATCACAATGTTTATGCCATTCCCTTGCCTCACGATATTAGGTCAAGCTCTTAGCTTACCACTCTTTCTCGATCCTGTGATTCGGAATCCTTAACTAGGTTAACCATTAACCTTATGTAGCATGGCCATGCATTTCTGGATCCGATCACTCGAGGGGCCCAGAGAAATATCTCTCTCAAGTAGAGAGGGGCAAATCCCATCTTGATTGACTATGTCTTGCAGCATGTTTCATGACAAACCTGTAAGCTACCTTTATGGCTACCCTTTCACGGTGTAGCGTTGGATAGCCCCAAAGTAAGTCAATTCACATCTCAAGTACATACGACAATCTCAGGTCTAGGGACAAAACAAACACATCATGTAGAGAGAGAGCTATGAACGTTTGCTTCATTGTCTCAAGGTGGGTCAGTCCAACTCTATGTTCACAACATAAGTCCACATTATTAGTTTGACATCTCCATGTCTATGACTTGTGAAACATAGTCATCTACTAATACATGTGCTAGTCTAATATTCAAGTGTGTCCTCACATGAACTCCGACTAGAGACATATTTAGAATAACCATACAAGTAATGAGTTTCACAGACAAGTCCTCAACTTGACAACCATTACAGAGATATTATTCAAGGCACATTATTACAAATCATGGATTCATTGAAATATCATCATCTCTATGATTGCCTCTTGGGCATATTTCCTACACAAAACGCTTAGGAATTTGGAAGTTGAAACACGCCCGATTAATTACCACGGCGCGCCAGCCTCCTCATCTCCCCTGCTAGCTCTATATAGAGAGCTACAGTGCCATTTGCCAAATTCACCATCTCCTCTCTCTAATCTCTACTCAAAAATCCTCTCTCGAATCGCTGCCGCGCGCCATGGAGGCACTTGCGCGCCCACCTCGATCCCAGGTGTTCCACTACAAGGACGACGCCGTCAACATGAACTTCAAGGTCGTGGTCACTCTCCGCGCATCAACCGTGGAGAGATGGATCCGCGACGTCAAGAGGCGCTACCTCGACGCCGCACCGAAGAAGATCGTGGGCCTCGACTGCGAGTTCACCGACGCCGCACCCAAGGAGAGGCAGCGTGCCGCCGTCCTGCAACTCTCCGTGGAGACCGACACGTTGGTGTTCCATATTTGCTACGCTGATCGGGTGCCGCAGGCCCTCAAGGACTTCTTGATGGACAAAACCATCAAATTCTGCGGCGCGGCTATCAACAACGATCAACGTATGCTGGAGCCTTACGGAATTCATATTCCGTCCGCCGTCGACCTCCAGCGGGCCGTTCACCCTAACCCAATGTACCCTAATCTTCCGAGTCTCTATGCTCTAGCCAATTTTACTATTGGCACAACGCTTCAGAAGAAGAAGAAGATCAACAAGAAGAAGAAGAAGAAGACGGAGGACGAGAAGAAAAAGGAGGAAGAAGAGGACCTCATGAGAGGTTGGGGCAACTTTCCATTGAGCTTTTATCGCATCAAGTATGCCGCTCTGGACGCTCGCCTAGGCTACGAGATTGCTAGGAGGTGTCTCGGTGGTATGTGCGTATGTCTCAATGTGTCGATCTAGATCGTCTCAACAATAATTGTCATATGTGAGACGTTTGATTGAAATTATAAAAAGTTGTGTGATCTTTGGATTTATTTAGCACTTGTTTTCCCTTTATATTGATAAATATCTCTGGTCCGTACTAATATTCAGCAATAGCAAGTTTGTGCTCGTATGAATTTTTTTTATTATAAAGTGTTCTACACATTCTAAGGATTTAAATGACTACAAATTTGTTGAATTTGCCCAAGTGGATCAACGATTATTATTTGTTAACAATTATTATTACTTAATCATTAATATTTATGAAAAAGCGTACTGTATGTGTGGTAGTGTCTAAATATACGAAAACTATTTTGAAATGAAGAAAATAAATAAATAAAAGAAAGAAAATGAATTCTCTGCCGCGGCAAAGAAAACTGCCCAAATTTCTGCCGCGAGCATTAGTCGCGGCCTGGTATACGAGCCGCGACAAATGCTTGTGACCCGAACCGGGATCAAAGGTCTTCCCTGCACATATATCTTCTTCCACCCGAGGCCACCACCATTTTTTGAGCTCGAGTTCATCACTTATTTCTCCTCCATTTCCTCTCACTCACTCAAGTAAATGCCCATTTTTCTACTCCATTTGTGAGCATTGAAGGCACCCCATCTATTCAAGGGTTAGCAACATCATCCTTTCCTCCGAAGTTGCAACATTAGCTCATTTTAGATCATTTTATTTTTTGTGTTGCTAGCAAGGTGTTTGATGAAATGCCTAAGCTAGAGAGTAATTTTTTTATATGCATTTTGAGCTCAAATTAATTTATTATTTGTGGATTTTAGTGTCGTCCCGTCCTCACCGTCGTCGATAGCCCGCATCGTCTCGTCACCGGCACCACCTTGGTGAGCCTTTTTTCTTTATCTTCTATTTTAAGAAAAATGATTTGTATGATTTAAAAGCATATTTATTTCTTGTATAATTTTCTTATGTTTTTTTTATATGTATAGTGTCATGGTTTTGATATCCGCCCCCGTCGTCCCTCGTCCGGTCTATGATTCGGATGTGGTATATTTTCATAACTATTTGTTTCATTTCATGTTTATAACAACTATACCTACCAACTTGACATAGACACTTTTATTTAGGAGGTAGTTGAACCGGAAATTCCAACCGACCCTATTGTCGAGTTTTTTGTAAAAGAAAACAATGATTTGAAAGCAAAATTGGAAAGAAGTGAAGATCTTCGTCTGCAATGCCTAGAACAGAAGATGAAATTGGAATTGAAGCTTGCCGACATCATCGATGAACACGAGTTGAAGCTTGCCGACGTCGCACATGCCCATGAGATCAAGATGGATGCAATGCGCTTGAAGATTAAAAAGATTAGAAAATATGCCATTAGTCAGGAGGCTTGGTACCATTATGTTGTTGGTTCAGTAGTTACCTTAGTTGCGATTTTGATCGCATTTGGTGTTTTATTTAAATTATTTAGATAGTTGTATGTTAGTTTCAATTAATGTATGTTTTATGAGGACTATGCATTACAATTAGTTTACTTTGGTTTTAATGTGATGAACTTGTATGAACCTTTTATCTCGTAGAACTGAAGGATTCCTAGATAAAACAAAACACCGTAGGGCGTATGCAGGTGAAACCGCTTGATTTGTATTCGGTCGATCAACATGTATTAAATCTTTTATCAAATGCACACGGTTTCCCCGTCATACAGCCCAACGGTGGCTTGTGAGTGCCTGCATATCAAATGCACCGTTGGGCTGTATGACGGGAATCCGAATGATTTGTATTCGGTTGATGAACTGAAGTATTTTGTAGATAGAACAGCCGCAAGTATTTTGTTGAGGGCTGTGAAGTGAGCAGCAAATCGACCTTCGATCCAAGCAGCCGCAAGACTTTTCTGATGATCTAACGACTGTCCCAAAAAGTGTTGAGAATGTTGTAGATCATCAGAGCGCCTTGCAGCTGCTTGGATCCGACCGAGGGGCATTGCTACCACTTCCACCGCCACCACTCCCACCTCCTCGGCAATTCATCATTGTGTCACCCTAATCCAGTGGTTGGATTCAACCTACCCGAGGGCTTGTGTTAGGGAACATGCCAGTGGGTAGGCTAAATCCAACCATTGGGCTCGGTGGCAAAGGTAGACGCTCGTTGTGTGCCGTTTCGCTGCAGGGACGTCGCTATTTATAGGCGATTAATAGGTGTACCTGTGGATGAGGTGGGAGTGCAGATCCAACAGCTCACAAGCCCTCAAAAGAAACACACCCCTGATCTAACGGCTCACAAGCGCTTGAAAGAAACACACGATCCGTGTGCTTCTTTAGTCCCGGTTGGTAACACGAACCGGTACTAAAGGCCCTGATCCAACAGCTCACAAGCGCTCGAAGGAAACACACGATCCGTGTGCTTCTGATCCAACGGCTCACAAGCGCTCTAAAAAAACACACCTCAGATCCAACGGCTCACAAGCGCTTGAAAGAAACACACGATCCGTGTGCTTCTTTAGTCCCGGTTGGTAACACGAACCGGTACAAAAGGCCCTGATCCAACAGCTCACAAGCGCTCGAAGGAAACACACGATCCGTGTGCTTCTGATCCAACGGCTCACAAGCGCTCTAAAGAAACACACCCCAGATCCAACGGCCCACAAGTGCTCGAAGGAAACACACGATCCGTGTGCTTCTTCCACCGCTTCCCGCCTTCGTCTTCCCGTAATTTCTCACTATATATATGTAGGCTTGGCCGCCATTGCCATATCACATCTAAACTCATATCTGCAACCTCATCACTCTTCCATTGTAACAAAATTTTGACTTAGGGGTCGGCGACGATGTCCATGTTGGACCAGAGGGGCGATGTGCGGGACTGGGCTCCACTGGGCTGGCACTGGGAGGTGCTACCTTCTGGGACGCGCAGCTTGGTGAGGAATCCGGGTGACGTCGTCGACCCGGATCTTCTAGTGGTGGCAGTCGCGTGGGCCACGCTCGGTGCAGAGGGAGCCGGCCTCCGAGGAGGTGGTACGTCGTCGTATCAGGGAGGAGGATGAGCATGTCCGTCGCTACATGTATCTATTGGATAGGCAGTATGACAGTAGGTGGTCGTTTCTTCAGAGGGTTCCTTCTCACGTGAGCTATGACCCTGTGAGGGTTCCTTCTCTTTGGATGCGCAGCGCCGGTGGCTCAGCACCCCGCGGCTCAGGAACCGGTCGAAGTTAGTTTCAGAGTCTGTGATTGCCATTGCAGTTCTCTTGTCTGTGATCGTAGTTTAGGTTACTACTTGCTTTTGAAAACTTGCGACCTAAACTATCAACTTCCGGAGATGTGTGTGATATTCATGCATATGTATGCAAAATATTGGGTCTCGCCAGGTACGAGGGGGACGGCCCTGCCTCCTTCGGACTTCAATGAATATATAAGTTTAATTAATGAATATTGATATTTTAATTGCATTTTTCTGATAAACAGATGAAAAGATATTGAATTTATAACATGATTTTCAAATAATTAAATGAAACTATAAAAATATATGAATCTTTAAATAATAAAAAGATAATGACTTTCAAATATTGGAACATTTTTTAAATATTGGAACATTTTAAAATAAACTAGAAAAAAACAATTCCAAAAGCATGTAAAAATTCATATATTTAAAAAAGAAAACAAAGTATATAAAAGAAACAAAAAAGAAAACAGAAAAAGAAACTAGAAATAAGAAACAAAAAAGACCATTGGTCCCGGTTCTTAACACCAACCGGGACCAAAGGCCCGCTGGGCTTCGCGCGCAATATTTCGCGGCCCGGACAGACCTTTGGTCCCGGTTGGTGTTACCAACCGCGACCAAAGGGTCTTTGGTCCCGGTTCGTGGCTGGAACCGGGACCAAAGGTCCTTTCCGCGTCGTTTTGGTTGTTTGCGCCCCGAAAATTTCACAACTTCCCCAAATTCGTGCCTCGCTCGATCTCCGCCTCCACGCTCCTGTGCCGCCGCGCCGTCGCCCCGAGGTGCTGCTCCGGCGGCATCCCCGTCCCCGACGTGCTGCTGCGCCCCGCCGTGCTGCTGCGCGCCCTCCCCTCCCCTGCCTCGGGCTGCTCCGCCGCCTCCGGCCTCCCCGTCCCCGTCGCGTGGTGGTGTTGCTCCGCGCCTCCGCCCGTGTTGCTCCCGTGCCGCCGCGCTGTCGCCCCGAGGTGCTGCTCCGGCCGCGTCCCCGTCCCCGCCGTGCTGCTGCGCCGCGCCGTGCTGTTGCGCCCCTCCCCTCCCCTGCCTCGGGCTGCTCTGCCGCCTCCGGCCTCCCCGTCCCCGTCGTGCTGGTGCTGCTCCGCGCCTCCGCCCGTGCTGCTCCCGTGCCGCCGCGCCGTCGCCCCGAGGTGCTGCTCCCGTGCCGCCGCGCCGTCGCCCCGAGGTGCAAATTTTTTTGTTAGTGCAAAAAAAAAGAGATTTAGGTTAGTGTTAGTGTTAGCAAATTTAGGTTAGAGTTTAGTGTTAGCAAATTTAGGTTAGGGTTTAGAAATTTAGGTTAGAGTTCGTGTTAGCAAATTTAGGTAAGCAAATTTAGTGTCAGTTGACCATTTAAATTATGCCATCTATTATAGTTGTAGTTGCTATAAATTTGTTAGTGCAAATTGTTAGTAGAAATTTAGGTTAGTGCAAATTTTTTTGTTAGTGCAAAAAAAGAGATTTAGGTTAGTGTTAGTGTTAGAAACAATTTGTGTTAGCAAAATATTGTGGTAGGAAATATTGTTAGTGTTAGTGTTAGTGTTAGAAACAATTTGTGTTAGCAAAATATTGTGGTAGGAAATATTTTGATAGCAAACATAAAAATTGTGATAGCAAACATTCAAATTTTGATAGCAAACATTCAAATTTTCTTCAAATGTTATTACAATTATTTTGCTAATGCTAACATTGTTAAGTAGTTGCTATAATTTTGCATTCACAAATAGTGTTAGATGCAAATTTTGATATTCATATTCTTTTTACAAAATTGATTGTAGGGACATTGAGCTATGGATCCAAATTTTCCGGACGCCTTCGGCATTGACGAGGAGCGTGAAGAGCAGATGGATCTAACTTGTCTGGACGTCGCCGGCAGAGATGAGGAGTGCGAAATGCGAATGCTTCAGATTATAGCAGGACGTGCGGCCGCGCCTGTCGGTGAAGAAGATGCCGTAACTGCAGAAGATTACGGCTCCCAATTTCTGAACGAATCCGGTGAGGGAGTTGATGAAGAAGAAATTTGTAGAGAGGAGGAAGTGCCCTTAACAAACTCCGACGAGGTATATTAAGCCTCTGTACATCGATCACACTAGATGTATTATTTGAGTTGTATTGCAGTTATTAACGAACCATTTTTTCTTTTAGCCCTCCGGATCGAGCAAATCTACAGCAGTGCCGAAACGAGGCCCGACGAAGCCGTTGAAGGAGGGTCGTAGGATAGTGATCGACCAAGTTAGTGCTAGTGGCGAACCTTTGGAACCCATAGATTGCCGCCGCAAATACATTAATCAATGTGGGGTTATTGTTAGGGACATTGTCCCGATCAACCTTGAAGAATGGATTCAGCCGAAGGATGAAAACAACCCAACTACTTATGTCGACGAGGGACTAAAAAAATTGTGTTGGGACACGCTCTTGACAAAGGTCAGCCTACCGCCAGATCTACCCGAGCACTTGAAGACAAAAGTGAAGGAGTGGTCTCTTAGTAAGATGGCCGAACAATTCCGGACCTGGAAGAAAAACTTATGGAAAGCTTATCTAAAGGCGGAGAAGAAAGATCCAGTTTTCACTGGACCACTAGTGAAGATACAACAGCAGTGGCCCACATTTGTGGAGCAAAGAAAATCGGAGGCCGCTGTGGCCCGATCGGTTCAGAATAAGTTAAATGCTGCGAAGAAGGAATATCACCACCGTTTGGGGGCAGGTGGCTACAGGGCTGCCGTGCCTAAGTGGGAAGCCTTGGAAGCACGACTGCTTGATAACGGGATCATTCCACAGACACATGACTGGCCCGAGAGGTCCAAGTTTTGGTTGTTCGCGCATGGGGCAGGGTTGGACCCACAGACAGGGTTGATTGTTGCTCAGGGAAAATGGAAGGAAAAAATTGAGTATATAACCAAACAACCCGTGGACGCAATAGATAAAGTTCGAAGGGGAGAGTACGTGGTCGACAGAGAGAATGACGAGCTGTCACTAGCACTCGGGAATCCTGAACACGTTGGACGATTACGAGGCTATGGAGCCGGTGTCACCTTGAAGCAAGGTTTTCCGGAAGACGCTCATACTTATAGAAGCCGTCAGAGAAAAAAGAAGAAGGAGTCTGACCGGTTATCAGCACTTGAACGCAAGGTGCAGCAGCAGCAGGAGCAACTAGACTCAATTAGTAAGCAAAAGGAATCTCAGCTGCAGCTAGAAGGTCATGTTGAAGCCGCCCCATCTGATCAGCGGAAAAGCAGCGTGGGTTCCACGAATGTAGAAAATTCTGAATTCCAACCGTCGGCGGCTCACTACCCCGTGGATGATATCACGGAGAAGACAGACTGTGAGCTACACATGTCAATGAAGAACGTGTCTTTCAAGGTGGCGGTCGGCTATGCTTTACCTAATCCAGCTGGAGCAAGCTACCATCTCGGAGGGATTCCACCTGGCTATGCTCGTGTCGGGGTGGATGAAGTTGTGCCGTTATATGCTAATCTGGAACTTGACATTCCTGGAGGTGATGGCGAGAAGACACTGGGAGAAGTCGAGAAGGGTATCGCTCTCTGGAACAAGAAAAACATCATGTTTCCAAACTTGACTCCTCCGAGTAGCAGACCCCCACCTCAAGATTCATCTCCCCCACCTCAAGATCCATCCCACCCACCTCAAGATCCATCCCCCCACCTCAAGATCCACCCCCCCCCCCCACCTCAAGATCCATCCCCCCCACCTAAAGATCCATGCCCCCCACCTAAAGATCCATCCCCCCCACCTAAAGATCCACCCCCACAAGATCCATCCTCCCCACATCAAGATCCATCCCTCGATGCCCCATCCGTCGCGAGTCCATCGCCCGCGACGTCCCGTCCGTCGATTCCGCCACTTGTTAAGACCTTCTCATCAAAGCGGAAACTATCCTTCACGTCGACGCGTGAAGATAAGTTAACTCGAGCGGAACGCGAGTTGCTAAAGCATCTTCCAAAGAGACCGTACGACTTAACTCTAGAGGAACTCGAGGAGTCGGTGCGTGCCGATGTGGCCCGACAATTAGCTCCGAAACGGCCCCCGCCTGAAGAGATAATACCAGCAGAAAAAGTTGAGAGATTTATAAAAAATCTAACGGGTCCCTGCCAGAGCCGCCTAAATTGCGAGATGACTATGATCGTGTTTTGGAGAAGACAATTAGTCAAGAGGAGGAGGAGAAGAAGGCTGCCTATCGCCTAAAGAGGCAGCGGATGCAGGAGGAGAAGGAGGCGGCAGATCGCCTAAAGAAAGAGCGGTTCAAGGCGGCAAAATGCGGGAAAAAGGTGGCCCAGCTCGGAGAACAGGCAAAACAGTCGATCTCCCCGCTGAAGGTGATATCCGATAAGAAAGTTCACCACGACACTGGCACCATAGGCGGCCCCCAAGAGTATCAGTATGCATGGACATATGTCTACGGGAAGTCCCTGGTCAGACCTGAGCAGGTCAATTCTCTAACAACACAATTGCGTCGATTGCATCTGTGGTACGAGAAAGCCGTAGCGGCCGGGCATGAGCACTTCTGGGTGTCATATAAGAAAGAGCATTACTTCACGGATGACGCGATGTATATTCCGTTTTCTGAAATTTTTCAGTTATTCAATCAAGACTCCCTCGACAAATCCCTCGTCAGTTGCTATTGTTTGTAAGTGATTTATTTCTGCAATTTAATTAAGTCTCTAGCTCTGCTCGTTCGTTGCCTGTAATTATCTCACTACATTTTTTTGTACTGTAGAATGAAGATTGTCGAATGTAGGGAACGCCGCATCTTTGACATCGGGTTCATTGACCCATATTATATTAATGAAGTGACCGTAAATAACCATCCCAAGGACACAGAGAATAACTTGTTCCGGTGGTTAGTGAAACTAAATACTTGCGAAAAAATACTTTTTCCTTACGTCTTCCAGTGAGTGTTACTGTACCTTCTACACATTCTATTTTGCTTACTCCATGTTTAATGTAATCGATGAGTTATGGACATATAAACGTGCGCAGTTCCCACTGGATTCTGCTAATCATTAGAGTTGACCAAGGAGTCGTTCAAGTCATGGACTCGTTAAGGAAAAACATGGAAGAGTACCAAAGCTTGCAAGATATGCTCCAGAGGTAATTTTAATCATTATCGCTCTATATCGTCCTCTTTCATTCATTTTCTGATATTAAGTAATTAATAACTCCTTTAATCATTTTCTTTTGGCGGCCAGGGTTTGGAAACGGTTCATCGTGAAGGTTCCAGGGGAATGGAAACCGAAGTTGTATTTTTATACCACCAAGGTAAGTAGTACTATATATATAGGTCCGCACAACTCTTTAATTGTAGTTTCAATACCATTATCATGCTTGATTATTATTTGATTAAATTCTATTTTCTGTAAAGTGGTGTGAGAGGCAGCAACAGGGGACAAATTTATGTGCATACTACGTTTTTGAGTACATGCGCTCTTTTGTCAGTGAGCGGAATAGAGAACAAAGAACAGCTTATGTATGTATACACTCTTCGCAATTTTTTATTACCATATTGTGTTGAGTTCCATTCATAAATTATTTTATTATGATTTCATATATACAGTTATAAACAACTCACATATTCATATTGATCTAGATGGAGCGAATGCGGGACCTGCTCATACCAGCGAAGCGCCTAAAAGCAATTCAAGAGGAATTGGCGGGATTTTTTAACTCGGAGGTCCTGAAGAAAACTGGAGAATTTTATCACAAAAGCAATTATTTTTTGCCTCCAATGTAATTGACGTGATCTGGACGTGTGAGAAACGTGATGTCGGTCTAGTAACTTGAACGTGATCTCGACGTGTGGGCTTATGTTTCTATGTATGAATCGGGACCAATGCCCCTTTGGAACCGGGACCAATGCCCCTTTTTCTACTAGTGTACTGTATGTGGTAGCGTAGAAATATACGAAAACTATTTTGAAATGAAGAAAAGAAAATAAATGAATAAAATAAAACAAAATGAATTCTCTGCCGCGGCACAGAAAGTGCCCAAATTTCTGCCGCGGCAGAGAATTAGTAAACCCTAAACCCTAACAATTAGTCGCGGCCCGTTATACGAACCGCGACTAAAGGTTCTGCCCCCTAGCACACCCAGGATGAGGACCATTTGTCCCGGCTGGTGACAGGTCCGCGACTAATGGTTGGACCTTTAGTCCCGCCTCCGCTGTCGCGGTTGGCCAACCGCGACAAATGCCCCTCACGGCCCGGGACAATAGGTCCAGTCTCTACTAGTGGATCTTCAAGGTTAAATGCAAAACTTGTTGTGTGATCAGCCCAACTCAAACCATCTACCATAATAAACATCACCGTTGAAAATCTTTATAGGTATCAGCCCGCTTTCATACTCTGAGACCCTAGATTTTGCACGAGGTTGGATCAGAGGATGGGGTGTAGTAAAACTATGTTGAGTCTAGTGGCTCATGTAACAAAAAGCGGATACCCAGAAGTTACTTCTTCATAGCCGACTAAGCTTTATGGTCTGCTGCACCCATGCCTCTCTCAGCCGCAAGGACGGGGTGGGCCTAGTCAAGCAACAAGGTGGAGACAGCCCCCCAAACGTTCCCATCATATTATTATGAAGAGGTGATTGAAAGACTCGAGGCTTTCGCCTATTCGTACAACAAAATCAAAGTCAGGGAAGACTTTGTGATTTCTTGGGAGGAGGACCTTAAGTTAAGAGAGGCATCCCCCGAGAAACTTCGAAAAGTCGTCGAAGTGATGGATGTACTTAAGAACTCTACAGACCCAACAACGAGGCCTGAAATTCGGAAAAAAGCCGGAGACGAATCATTAAAACTCTAGGTGATTGATGGATACATCATACATGCATACCACCAGCTGAGGACAATCTCACTAGGTGTGTGTACTTGGCACCGTAACTTTGTGATGATGCGGTGATCACCTCGAAGACCTGCTCTAAGCGATCGGATAAAGTGGGTGTAGTTTCACCATCAGAGAACAAGGCTTAGCCATAAGTGGGTGATGATCATATATGGACTAGGCTGCATTTGTGCATAGTATTTTCAAACGGGGATTTTGGGCAGACTGCGAAACAAGTCGTGTGACATGGTTGACCAAGATGCACTGGTAGAAAACAGAGCTTTAGTCGCGGGTCCAGAGGGCCTTTGGTCCCGGTTGTAGACCCGCGACTAAAGTCTCGGGACTAAAGGGGGGTGGGCTTTCGTCCCGGCAGTCCACGACCCGGGATGGAAGGGCCTCCACGTGGGCGGGGCGGGGGGGCTCCGGGCCGGAACCCTTTGGTCCCGGTTGGTATTACCAACCGGGACCAAAGAGGTTTCAGCGTTTTGTTCTTTTTTATTTTTTTGGGGGGTTCGATTTTTGTTTTTCGATTAATTATTTTTTACGAAGATCACGTTGCGCAGACAATCATACACATAAATTATACAATACACCGAGTTCACGTTTGATTCATACATACAAACATAAGCCCACACGTCGAGATCACGTTCAAGTTACTAGACCGACATCACGTTTCTCACACGTCCAGATCACGTCAATTACATTGGAGGCAAAAAAAATAATTGCTTTTATGATAAAATTCTCCAGTTTTCTTCAGGACCTCCGAGTTCAAAAATCCCGCCAATTCCTCTTGAATTACTTTTAGGCGCTTCGCTGGTATGAGCTGGTCCTGCATTCGCTCCATCTAGATCAATATGAATATGTTAGTTGTTTATAACTGTATATATGAAATCATAATAAAATAATTTATGAATGGAACTCAACACAATATGGTAATAAAAAATTGCGAAGAGTGTATACATACATAAGCTGTTCTTTGTTCTCTATTCCGCTCACTGACAAAAGAGCGCATGTACTCAAAAACGTAGTATGCACATAAATTTGTCCCCTGTTGCTGCCTCTCACACCACTTTACAGAAAATAGAATTTAATCAAATAATAATCAAGCATGATAATGGTATTGAAACTACAATTAAAGAGTTGTGCGGACCTATATATATAGTACTACTTACCTTGGTGGTATAAAAATACAACTTCGGTTTCCATTCCCCTGGAACCTTCACGATGAACCGTTTCCAAACCCTGGCCGCCAAAAGAAAATGATTAAAGGAGTTATTAATTACTTGATATCAGAAAATGAATGAAAGAGGACGATATAGAGCGATAATGATTAAAATTACCTCTGGAGCATATCTTGCAAGCTTTGGTACTCTTCCATGTTTTTCCTTAACGAGTCCATGACTTGAACGACTCCTTGGTCAACTCTAATGATTAGCAGAATCCAGTGGGAACTGCGCACGTTTATATGTCCATGACTCATCGATTACATTAAACATGGAGTAAGCAAAATAGAATGTGTAGAAGGTATAGTAACACTCACTGGAAGACGTAAGGAAAAAGCATTTCTGCGCAAGTATTTAGTTTCACTAACCACCGAAACAAGTTATTCTCTGTGTCCTCGGGATGGTTATTTACGGTCACTTCATTAATATAATATTGGTCAATGAACCCGATGTCAAAGATGCGGCGTTCCCTGCATTCGACAATCTTCATTCTACAGTACAAAAGAATGTAGTGAGGTAATTACAGGCAATGAACGAGCTGAGCTAGAGACTTCATTAAATTGCAGAAATAAATCACTTACAAACAATAGCAACTGACGAGGGATTTGTCGAGGGAGTCTTGATTGAATAACTGAAAAATTTCAGAAAACGAAATATACATCGCATCATCCGTGAAGTAATGCTCTTTCTTATATGACACCCAGAAGAACTCATGCCCGGCCGCTACGGCTTTCTCGTACCACAGATGCAATCGACGCAATTGTGTTGTTAGAGAATTGACCTCCTCAGTTCTGACCAGGGACTTCCCGTTGACATATGTCCATGCATACTGATACTTCTGGGGGCCGCCTATGGTGCCAGTGTCGTGGTGAACTTTCTTATCGGATATCACCTTCAGCGGGGAGATCGACTGTTTTGCCTGTTCTCCGAGCTGGGCCACATTTTTCCCGCATTTTGCCGCCTTGAACCGCTCCTTCTTTAGGCGATCTACCGCCTCCTTCTCCTCCTGCATCCGCTGCATCTTTAGGCGATAGGCAGCCTCCTTCTCCTCATGCTCTTGACTAATTGTCTTCTCCAAAACACGATCATAGTCATCTCGCAATTTTGGCGGCTCTGGCCGGGGACCCGTTAGATTTTTTATAAATTTCTCAACTTTTTCTGCTGGTATTATCTCTTTAGGCGGGGGCCGTTTCGGAGCTAATTGTCGGGCCACATCGGCACACACCCACTCCTCGAGTTCCTCTGGAGTTTTGTCGTACGATCTCTTTGGAAGAGGCTTTAGCAACTCGCGTTCTGCTCGAATTAACTTATCTTCACGCGTCCACGTGAAGGATAGTTTCCGCTTTGACGAGAAGGTCTTAACAAGGGGCGGAATCGACGGACGGGACGTCGCGGGCGATGGACTCATGACGGATGGGGCATCAAGTGATGGATCTTGATGTGGGGAGGATGGATCTTGTGGGGGTGGATCTTCATGAGGTGGGGGGGATGGATCTTTAGGTGGGGGGATGGATCTTGAGGTGGGGGAGATGGATCTTGAGGTGGGGGTCTGCTACTCGGAGGAGTCAAGTTTGGAAACACGATGTTTTTCTTGTTCCAGAGAGCGATACTTTTCTCGACTTCTCCCCGTGTCTTCTCGCCGTCACCTCCAGGAATGTCAAGTTCCAGATTAGCATATAACGGCACAACTTCATCCACCCCGACACGAGCATAGCCAGGTGGAATCCCTCCGAGATGGTAGCTTGCTCCAGCTGGATTAGGTAAAGCATAGCCGACCGCCACCTTGAAAGACATGTTCTTCATTGACATGTGTAGCTCACAGTATGTCTTCTCCGTGATATCATCCACAGGGTAGTGAGCCACCGGCGGTTGGAATTCAGAATTTTCTACATGCGTGGAACCCACGCTGCTTTTCCGCTGATCAGATGGGGTGGCTTCGACATGATCTTCTACCTGCAGCTGAGATGCCTTTTGCTTACTAATTGAGTCTAGTTGCTCCTGCTGCTGCTGCACCTTGCGTTCCAGTGCTGATAACCGGTCAGACTCCTGCTTCTTTTTTCTCTGACGGCTTCTATAAGTATGAGCGTCTTCCGGAAAACCTTGCTTCAAGGTGACACCGCCTCCATAGCCTTGTAATCGTCCAACGTGTTCAGGATTCCCGAGTGCTAGTGACAGCTCGTCATTCTCTCTGTCGACCACGTACTCTCCCCTTCGAACTTTATCTATTGCGTCCACGAGTTGTTTGGTTATATACTCAATTTTTTCCTTCCATTTTCCCTGAGCAACAATCAACCCTGTCTGTGGGTCCAACCCTGCCCCATGCGCGAACAACCAAAACTTGGACCTCTCGGGCCAGTCCGCTGTCTGTGGAATGATCCCGTTATCAAGCAGTCTTGCTTCAAAGGCTTCCCACTTAGGCACGGCAGCCTTGTAGCCACCTGCCCCCAAATGGTGGTGATATTCCTTCTTCGCAGCATTTAACTTATTTTTTTCCGATCGGGCCACAGCGGCCTCCGATTTTCTTGCTTCACAAATGTGGGCCACTTCTGTTGTATCTTCACTAGTGGTCCAGTGAAATCGGGATCTTTCTCCTCCGCCTTTAGATAAGCTTTCCATAAGTTTTTCTTCCAGGTCCGGAATTGTTCGGCCATCTTACTAAGAGTCCACTCCTTGACTTTTGTCTTCAAGTGCTCGGGTAGATCTGACGGTAGGTTGACCTTTGTCAAGAGTGTGTCCCAACACAAAAGTTTTAGTTTCTCGTCGACATAAGTAGTTGGCTTGTTTTCGTCCTTCGGCTGAATCCATTCTTCAAGGTTGATCGGGACAATGTCCCTAACAATAACCCCGCATTGATTTATATATTTGCGGCGGCAATCTAAGGGTTCCAAAGGTTCACCACTAGCACTAACTTGGTCGATCACTATCCTACGACCCTCCTTCAACGGCTTCGTCGGGCCTCGTTTCGGCACTGCTGTAGATTTGCTCGATCCGGAGGGCTAAAAGAAGAAATGGTTCGTTAATAACAGCAATACAACTCAAATAATACATCTAGTGTGATCGATGTACAGAGGCTTAATATACCTCGCCGGAGTTTGTTAAGGGCACTTCCCCCTCTCTACAATTTTCTTCTTCCTCAAACCCCTCACCGGAATCGTTCAGAAATTGGGAGCCGTAATCTTCTGTAGTTACGGCATCTTCTTCACCGACAGGCGCGGCCGCACGTCCTGCTATAATTTGGAGCATTTGCATTTCGCACTCCTCGTCTCTGTCGATGACGTCCGGAAAATTTGGATCCATCTAGATACATCCGTGAATAAACAATCAACACATGTCGAGGGCTTAGATACAACATTCACATTCACAGATTTCAGCAAATTAAATAACACAACACTTCAATTTATGTATGCACAATATGAACTCATGACAACAATAATCTGTCCATCTATTTTAGACAACAAATTTAAACAACAAATTTCTCACTAACACTAACATTTCTCACTAACACTAACACTAACATTTCCTAACACACTAACAAATTTAAACAACAAATTTCTCACTAACATTAACACTAACATTTCCTAACACACTAACATTAACATTTCTCATGTAAAAAAACACACTAACATTTCCTAACACACTAACAAATTTAAACAACAAATTTCTCACTAACACTAACACTAACATTTCCTAACGCACTAACACACTAACATTTCTCATGTAAAAAAAAACACTAACATTTCTAGCAAAATATTGCTTAGCCATTTTCCCTAGAAAGGTAACACGGAGCAAACCTAAAAAATTCTAAAAAAGCTATTTGCCCTAGGAAGGTTTCATCCTCAGGTATAAATAAGAATCGAAATTTGCGTCCGTCGTCGAAAAAATAACTAAAACTACTTCTATTGGATTTTACTTCTATTTGCTCTAACAAATTTACCTAACAATATACATGCATTTAAATTTACCTAACACTAATTTAAATTTACCTAACACTATACAAATAACTAAAATTTACCTAACACTAATTTAAATTTACCTAACACTATACAAATAACTAAAATTTACCTAACACTAATTTAAATTTACCTAACACTAATTTACTATACAAATAACTAAAATTTACCTAACACTAATTTAAATTTACCTAACACTATACATGCATTTAAATTTACTTAACACTAATTTAAATTTACCTAACACTATCCTGCCCTTTTTTGATCTTGACAGATTTCACAAAAAATGAACTCACCGCGGCGGTGGAGCTGAGGGCGGCGGGAGCACGGCGGGGGGCCGAGGGCGGCGGGAGGCCGCGAGGGCGGCGGTCGGGAGGGGAGGCGGCACACGGCGGCGGTGGAGCAGAGGGCGGCGGGAGGCCGAGCAGGGCGCGGCGGCCGGGAGGCGAGGCGGCGCACGGTGGCGGTGGAGCAGAGGGCGGCGGGAGCACGGCGACGGCGGAGCAGCCTGGTGGCAGGGGAGAGGGCGCACGGCGGCGGAGCAGCCTGGCGGCAGGGGAGAGGGTGCGCGGCGTCGGGGAAGTCGAATGAGGAGATGAAGGCCGGAACCAATACAAATCCTCGCGGAAGGACCTTTGGTCCCGGTTCCAGCCACGAACCGGGACCAAAGACCCTTTGGTCGCGGTTGGTAACACCAACCGGGACCAAAGGTCTGTCCGGGCCGCGAAATATTGCGCGCGAAGCCCAGCGGGCCTTTGGTCCCGGTTGGTGTTATGAACCGGGACCAATGGTCTTTTTTTTCTTGTTTCTTATTTCTAGTTTCTTTTTTTGTTTCTTTTATATACTTTGTTTTCTTTTTTAAATATATGAATTTTTACATGCTTTTGGAATTGTTTTTTTCTAGTTTATTTTAAACTTAGCAATATTTGTCTAACTTAGCAATATTTCTAACTTAATTAAGTCATCAAACTTATAAATTCAATATCTTTTCATATGTTTATCAGTAAAAATGTAATTAAAATATCAAATTGTTGATAAAAAAATGTAAGCTATCTATTTACGACAAATTCATTTTTTTTATTATAGGTGAATTCATTTAATTACAAAATTTGGAATTTGAACTCCATTAAGTCATTAATTAAACTTATAAATTCAATATCTTTTCATCTGTTAATCAGAAAAATGCAATTAAAATATCAATATTCATTAATTAACTGCAATGGCGATCACAGACTCTGAAACTAACTTCGACCGGTTCCTGAGCCACGGGGTGCTGAGCCGCCGGCGCTGCGCATCCAAAGAGAAGAAACCCTCACAGGGTTATAGCTCACGTGAGAAGGAACCCTCTGAAGAAACGACCACCTACTGTCATACTGCCTATCCAATAGATACATGTATCGACAGATGTGCTCATCCTCCTCCCTGATACGGCGACGTACCACCTCCTCGGAGGCCGGCTCCCTCTGCACCGAGCGTGGCCCACGCGACTGCCACCACAGAAGATCCGGGTCGACGACGTCACCCGGATTCCTCACCAAGCTGCGCGTCCCGGAAGGTAGCACCTCCCAGTGCCATCCCGGTGGAGCCCAGTCCCGCACATCGCCCCTCTGGTCCAACATGGACATCGTCGCCGAGAACACCTAAGTCAAAAACGCCTAAGTCAAAATTTTGTTACAATGGAAGAGTGATGAGGTTGCATATATGAGTTTAGATGTGATATGGCAATGGCGGGCAAGCCTACATATATATAGTGAGAAATTACGGGAAGACGAAGGCGGGCAGCGGTAGAAGAAGCACACGGATCGTGTGTTTCCTTCGAGCATTTGTGGGCCGTTGGATCGGAAGCACACGGATCATGTGTTTCCTTCGAGCGCTTGTGAGCCGTTGGATCAGGGCCTTTACTACCGGTTCGTGTTACCAACCGGGACTAAAGAAGCACACGGATCGTGTGTTTCTTTCAAGCGCTTGTGAGCCGTTGGATCAGGGGTGTGTTTCTTTAGAGCGCTTGTGAGCCGTTGAATCAGAAGCACACGGATCGTGTGTTTCCTTCGAGCGCTTGTGAGCTGTTGGATCAGGGCCTTTAGTACCGGTTCGTGTTACCAACCGGGACTAAAGAAGCACACGGATCGTGTGTTTCTTTCAAGCGCTTGTGAGCCGTTGAATCAGGGGTGTGTTTCTTTTGAGGGCTTGTGAGCTGTTGGATCTGCACTCCCACCTCATCCACAGGTACACCTTTTAATCGCCTATAAATAGCGACGTCCCTGCAGCGAAACGACACACAATGAGCGTCTACCTTTGCCACCGAACCCAATGGTTGGATTTAGCCTACCCGCTGGCATGTTCCCTAACACAAGCCCTCGGGTAGGTTGAATCCAACCACTGGATTAGGGTGACATAATATGATGAATTGCCGAGGAGGTGGGAGTGGTGGTGGTGGAAGTGGTAGCCATGCCCCTCGGTCGGATCCAAGCAGCTGCAAGGCGCTCTGATGATCTACAACATTCCCAACACTTTTTGGGACGGTCGTTAGATCATCAGAGAAGTCTTGCGGCTGCTTGGATCGAAGGTCGATTTGCTGCTCTGTAGTGACCTTGCCTTTTAAAATGGCCAAGATCCCTGTGTTCTGTGCTAGTCCCTGGATCGAATAGCTAGCACCACAGTTCAAGATGTAATATCATGCAAATGCGTCAAATATCTATTACATCGAAGATCCAGAAAAGTAATTCATTACAACTTGCATAGCCAAAGGCTAGCATTTTACAAAGTTCAGCAGCGGAAAACATAAATAGCATGGAGCCTCATCATCTTCATGTGCCACAGGCAGACATGTTGGTTGCAGACTCGAAACCTCTAACGTTCCTTACTCTTCGGCAGAACAACCTGCAACGCGCAGGTTACAGCCAAAAATTGGTCAGAACCATTGGAATGGATCTGGCAAGTGACACTTGTGGACTCAAATGGCGAACCTTAACTTCTACATGCTTATTTGGCTAAGTGGAGTTCAAGGCTATTTGCATAAAGCCAATTTTATCCTATATTTTCAAAATCATTTTTCTTTCCAACAACTTATGAGACAATTCCTGGTGTATAATCCAGTGCCAACAATGAGGCAATTCCATGTACGTATCCAGTGCCACAATTGAGGCAATTCCTGGCTTATATCCAGTGTCCCTTCTACCCTTGTTCACCCATCAAAATTTTATTTAAGAAATTGGAATGGTGAGATTCTCCATCGACATCCTTGTCCAGCTGCTCAAAATTGTCCGTAACCGGGGACACGGCTATGATCATAGTTTTATTACTCTCGAGAGTTTGTGGCACTTTCCCCACTAGACTCAACTAACCCAAACTTCCTAATCACTCAATTAGTGAGAAGGAAAGGAGAGAGTTGAGACGAGATCTTTCAGAAGAGCTTTCCCGTACACCTGTCCGAACAATACCCACCTATAACCCCTACATCTGCTTGTTCGTCCGGTCGGGTCCACTCAACTTAGTCAATCAAGACAGAGCCCATATGACTAGTGGCTGCACTGGAAGCAAACAAAAGCATGGAGTGACATCGAATCTCTTTGTTCCTGGGTGGCCGTTCCCAAGTGAACATCTCGAGTATAACCATGGAAATGGCCTCGAGAAGACACTCAACTCTGTCCGCCAAGCAATACCAATTGCCACCCAGGTGGTTCATTAACTTAGTAGAGTTTTTATCCTTTCATACTACAATAAAACCTTTTGCGTTGTAGTTCTAACATCTACCAAGTTAATGGGTACCTAGACCAACAGGAATATAGGGTGGTATACTAAACAGGTCTGCATAGCATAATAGTAATACTCCTATCATGCATACTACTGAAATAGCTAAAGTGCAGATATTAAAATAGTAGGACTTTTATGCTGGAGTATCACTTGCCTTTGATAGAAGTCGTTGCTCAACACACTCTTTTTTGAACGTAAATCGTAGCACTCCGTTCGAACTATAAAGTAAAACAACACCACATAAACATACCATTCATAGCAACATAAAAAGCAATGCAAATAATTGGAGAGATTTGTTATTCTTTTCGTTTTAGTCTTTTCTATCTTACAGATCATTAGGCAAGAAAGATTAAGGCTTGAGAATGGCTTGCAAGATATGGTCTTGAGGTGTTGGATGACAAAGTCATCGAGTCAAATAATTGGAAAGAAATGTATCATTTAGATATATTGGAAAGAATTGATATGCTGCACAAAAGATAGATAGAATTTGGAATGGCTCGTGTGAATAGAATTACATGAGTCGCAAATTGTGTAACTACAATACTATTTCATAGAGTGTGACAACACTTATAAAAATAGTACAAGTTAGACATGGGTTTGGGTAGGCATGAATTATATTGGGGATGACGATGGGTGCATGTCCATAAGATTCACTTTGAGGCAAAATAATAATGCTTGGTTCGAGATTTGATTTATAGGAAAAGAATTGACTGAAGTGGATTTGTGATAAATAGTGCATCTATGATAATGGAGGACACTTATGATCAATAAGCTCATAAAAAAAAGGAATTGAACAAATAGGGTTGATAGATTGTGATATATGGCATACAAAGATCTAATTTGTAAATTTTGATGTAACGTTTAGGGAATTATTTCAAGCAATTTGAACAAGGGTGCTACTGGATATAGAACTCCAATATATTCCATTTGCAAAAGGAATCAATTGAAAGGAATTATAGAATTTAAGTTATGACAAAAATACTCAATATCTCTCATTTGAAATATGAATATTTTATATTTGTCAAAACTTGGAAAATATGACAGAAGTATATTCAAGATGTTCTAAGGATTTCAACGATATATCATTTGCTCAATTTTGATGAACAGATCAAAACGTCTGAAATTTTATAATTTTATTGATTATAACTAATAAGAAATGACTGATCTGACATTGGCTCTCCGGATGGAAAGGGAGTTTAAGAAATTTTTCTATTAGCACCGGGTGATGAAAACTTATACATCTCGTCAAACAGACCATGAATATGTCTGGGATTTCGTCAGATAATCAACAGGTTGAGAATGACTTGCATTTAGATGACTACGGTGCCGATGTTTTTGATGACATAGCTCCGGTGTTTAAATAAGAACTATCAACTGGAAGTTCGTGTAGAAATTCTAAACGAGACTACTCATAAATTTAATTTGAAAACTGATAAAATAAAGAAAAAAAATGATCGGACGAGTATATGACGCTATATGACTAAATTTGAAGAGCGCTATATGACTAGCATGATCTGCGAAATCGGAAATATTATAATATTATAAACAAAATGGATTTGTAGCGTCAAATATACTAAGAATGCTAGTCTACCAAGGTACATACGACAAATAAAAAAAAAGATTTTTAAAAGTACCTTGGTAGTCTCAAAATCGCCGTCAAAGAAATATATATTTTAGAAATCCCACCAAAAATATGATTTATTTGATTCTGATCAAACCAAATAAATGGTTCAACCGGAATGAATGAGTTTAGCCATACACTAGGATAGCTTATATAGAGTGAGGGGGTGTTGGAAAGCTTCTAAAGAAGCGATGTGGGACTAAAACATGAAGTTCACGTACAGGAAGGAATTTTCGGCCGAATGGGCCAGAAATTCGGCCCAGCAGGAAATAGAGAAGTAGTAAAGGAAAAGGAAAAGACAAACATGGGCCAAAAGTCAAGCCCGATAAGAAAAAAAAGGAGAGAGCACCACGGCTGGGCTGGGCCTGGCTTGGGGCGGTTCACCCTTTTTTTTTTGTTCTTCTCTTTTTCTTTTTCTGTTTTTCTTTTATAACTTTTGAAATAGACCTCCAAAACAATTCGAATAAAATTATAAAAATTTGTAAAATTCCCGTTTGTCAAAATAGACATTTTGGAATTTTCCAAAATATTACAAATATTGAATAATGCATAAAGGCCTATTTGACACCTTTATGTCGTTTTATAAAATAGGGTTTTATAAATTTCTTTTGAAATCATATAAAGTCCAGAAAATTATTATGAGTAATATCATTAAACCTGAGACATGATAAAATCATTTTTATAATATATTTTTAAGATAAATCATTTTACAAAATAGAGTTTGGTTACACCTTCAAATAAAATACCCAACTTAAATTGGGCTATATAAAATATTGAAATATTTTGCCAAAAGGTTTTAGGGTTTATAGAAATCCCCAAATAAATATTTCATTTCGAAAACTTTAAAGTTTGAAGATAGGAAGATGAAAGAATATTTAATATAAAATAACATTGAAGATGTTAATATAATCTTCTATAAAAGGTTTTCTTGATTTTTGGAAACTTTGTTTTATCAAATAACAAAAGTTTTGAATTTTAGTGATTTTTAAACATTCCAAAAATTTGGGTTGTTACATGCTCACTTCACAGCCGCCAACACTTTTTGTTCTATCTACAAAATACTTCAGTTCATCGACTGAATACAAATCATTCGGATTCCCGTCATACAGCCCAACGGTGCATTTGATATGCAGGCACTCACGAGCCACCGTTGGGCTGTATGACGGGGAAACCGTGTGCATTTGATAAAATGTTTAATACATTAATTATTACACATCACCACCAACATCCCTATCTAGTGTGTGTCCCTTTCTTTTTCGTGTGTGTCCCTTTCTTCTGATTGCACCGCAACCATGGACAATCTTCATCATTCAACCATGGACAATCTTTCTCAGCCACACGGAGAAAACTATGCATGCCATTAATATAGTCGGGACATCGTCGGTCACTGTACATCCATTGCCGGCTCATCTGCATTATATAAATATATCAAAAACTATTGCACTACATCATGAATATATAATAGTGACCAAATTAATTAATACAAGTTCATCACATTAAAACCAAAGTAAAGTAATTGTAATGCATAGTCCTCATAAAACATACATTAATTGAAACTAACATACAACTATCTAAAGAATTTAAATCCAACACCAAATGCGATCAAAATCGCAACTAAGGTAATTACTGAACCAACAACATAATGATACCAAGCCTCTTGACTAATGGCATATTTTCTAATCTTTTTAATCTTCAAGCGCATTGCATCCATCTTGATCTCGTGAGCATCGACGACATCGGCAAGCTTGAACTCGTGTTCATCGATGATGTCGGCAAGCTTGAACTCCAATTTCATCTTCTCTTCTAGGCATTGGAGACGAAGATCTTCACTTCTTTTCAATTTTGATTTCAAATCATTGTTTTCTTTTACAAAAAACTCGACAATAGGGTCGGTTGGAATTTTCGGTTCAACTACCTCCTAGATAAAAGTGTCTATGTCAAGTTGGTAGGTATAGTTGTTATAAACACGAAATGAAACAAATAGTTATGAAAATATACCACATCCGAATCATAGACCGGACGAGGGCCGATGGGGGCAGATATCAAAACCATGACACTATACATATAAAAAACATAAGAAAATTATACAAGAAATAAATATGCTTTTAAATCATACAAGTAATTTTTCTTAAAATAAAAGATAAAGAAAAAAGGCTCACCGAGGTGGTGCCGGTGACGGGATGACGCGGGCTATCGACGGCGGTGAGGACGGGACGACACTAAAATCCACAAATAATAAGTTAATTTGAGCTCAAAATGCATATAAAAAATAAACTCTCTAACTTAGGCATTTCATCAAACACCTAGCTAGCACTACAAAAATTAAATGAGCTAAACAAGCAATAAAATGAGCTAAAGTTGCAACTTCGGAGGAAAGGATGATGTTGCTAACCCTTGAATAGATGGGGTGCCTTCAATCCTCACAAGTGGTGCAAAAAAATGGGGATTAACTTGAGTGAGGGAGAGGAAATGGAGGAGAAATGAGTGATGAACTCGAGCTCAAAATGGTGGTGGAGCTCGGGTGGAAGATGATATATGCAGGGAAGATACTTTGGTCCCGGTTCGTAACACGAACCGGGACCAAAGGGTCCCTGACAGGGGAGCCCACGGCTGCGGCAGTATGTGCCGCATGTGGTGACACTTTGGTCCCGGTTTGTAACACGAACCGGGACCAAAGGTCCAAAACGAACCGGGACCATTGCTCCCTGGCGCCACGGCTAATCGAACCGGGACCAATGGACCCTTTAGTCGCGGTTCGTAATTTGTGCGGGACAAAAGGTGAAAATGGAAGGCCTGTTTTCTACTAGTGATGGAGTTTTCCCCTCCCACTCAGATCGATATTCTGGCGGCCACTAGTAGGGAAAAGGTTACTGTTGCCGTGCAGTTTCTCCGACTAGTGCTGAGGGGGGGGGGGGGGGGGGGGGGAAGCCACATGTATGATGCCACTGGTAAGAGTTTCTAGTGGCGTTTCGGGACACCAACGCCACCGGTAGCGGTGTTACTGGTGGCGTGCACCGGTAAGCATCCGCTTCTATAGTTTCATGGTATATTAGTACCGCGTCTTGTTTTGCCTGCGTCACCCGTATGACCTACCGGTGGCGTGGACCTATCTAGCCGCGCCAAAAATTTATTATTATAAATAGTCAAAACATTTGCATCTTGTTATTTTCCAAATACACACAAGCAGTACAATAAGACATACAATATAGAAGTTCCGTCATCTATTATATACTAAAAGCACAATATGGGAGTCTAAAATGGAGACACCAGGTTAAGCCACATCATCTAAATTTTTTTTATTGTAAGATCTAAAGTTTACGGTTATGATTTAACCTATGGCTGTACGATTAGCCCGTGAGTCATTGGTACCGAGATCTGCTGTTGGAATTCTGGCGGATGGAGCCAGCCTTCCGTCTCCTCATCACCGTCGCCTGATCGTGCGTGATCCAGGAACGCAAGCACCGAGGTCGTCCCCAGGACCGTGAAGACACGAAACGCCAGCATCGAGGTTGTCAAGGACATGCAGCGTGGCGACGTAGCGGCCGGAACCCGGAACCCGTCTCCTCATCAACGTCGCCACACCACTAATAGCAACCATTGCTGCCAAATCTTGACAAGAACGGACCGATCCGGCAGGCATATTAAATCCGGACAGTTTTAAGCTAGCCGTCGTGATGGCGCCAGATTCATGCAACTGCATCGCCCTCTAATCCTCAGGTTTATCTTCTGTACTAATCCCAGATGTACAGTACATCATGTACTGTTTGGATAATACTTAATGATGCATGAATATAATTAGTAGATGGAAGATATTTGACGTGCGAGTTGAGATGCCCGTGTACAGCTTCAGTAGGTGGAACTAAAATCAAACACGAAACAATACCTTCAGATTTGGTTAAAACATGAATACATATACATCAGTGTAGATGCTCTTAAATGTAACGGAGAAGCCATGGCATGTCGCGCGTATCATCCAGGTAATTTTTTCCTGAATGGCTTCCTCTCAGCACATAACCTTTGAGGATTAGAGTTATCCATGAGTGAGTAATTTTTTTTAATCGGTGGCAAATGATTCGCCTCATCAATTAATTATGGAGAAGATAATTGCCCAATTAACTGATGAAAAACCGGATGCAAAACCCATACAACAAGAGCAAGATCACATGCTGAGTGAGTAAATAAAAAAAAAGGCGGTTATTGACCTATGTGTGTTGCAATAGGTCAGAGAGTACGTAAGCTTGAATGTGCACACAAACATCAGCACATAATCCATTGAACTATCCCTCAATTAGCACAATCGGTTACCTTCCTAAGAGAAAGTAACGGTAAAAATGCTATTCAATTTCTTTGGCTCATGAGCTACTGAGAGTTTCGAAGGTGTACAGCAACATTACCACATGATTGATCTATCTCTCAATCTATTATATACTAAAAGCAATATAAGGCCAGGGTGTAGAATAGAGTCACCACGTTGATCCACATCACCTTAATTATTTTCTATAGTTAGATCTAAAATTTGTGACTAGGATTTAATAAAAGATTACAGATTACGTAACAATATAGTTTTCGTAACAATGTAGTAGTTTTCATTGACACGTGTCCATAATTTTCCTTTTAGATTTTGACTCCCGTAATTGATTAAACGTATTCCAAGTTTCCAACTCAATAGATCGGGAAAACCCTCAGAAAAATAAATCTATGCGGTGTCCATCCACAAGCCGCCGCCATGGCCGTGCAAACCTTTGGGTGATCTCTGCACGTTCTTGCCCGTCGATCTTTGGTACTTGACCCACTCCTCTATTCCGGAGCCATGGGATACTAGCATTCGCTTTTCACATCAGCGGATCTATTCCTGCTCGAATCTATGGATTCTCCTTTGCCACATCTCAACGTGTGATCTACAGCTTGAACGAGAGCAAGTGGGACTGGGCGCCATCACTTACCTAGATCAGTAGTTCCGAACATCAGAGCAACAGGTCGTGTGGCACCTGTATACCGCAGATCTTTAGTGGCGGACGATTTCATACACCAGGACGACAAACAAAGTGCCATTGCTCAATTAAGATTTTATTTTAATCCTCACATGTTATTTCCTGACTCCATGATTATTTTTCTGTCAAATAAAAATATTCTATTTCCTAATGTCTACATCTGCAGGAAGATGCTCAGCTCAACAAAGACAACCTGACTTTATTTGCTCTTGGTCGACAACCTCATCCTGGCATTGGCATTCTGCTGGAAAGAACCACTGAGCTACTTGCCGTATTTCATTTGGTATTCTTGAGACACTAGGTATCGTAACACAAAGTCTTACTGTAGCAGATAATCTCTTATAGGAAATAGACCATCGGTTGGAGTTCAAAATATTCCTTGCAAATTCCAGTATATCCAACTTACTTTAACCTGATTGTTGACAACAAGGGATTTTTTTTTGTTTACTTCGGAAGACAATGACCACATGTTTGTCTATATAAATCAAGGTAAACTTGAAATCCCATAAAGAAGTCTACGTTTATAGAGGATGCCTCAGGGCGGCAATCACTTGGCTCAGGTTCGGCGAACCAGTGTTCACTGAGAAGTGACTATATCATACTTCGAAATTATATCAATAAATGTTTTCTTCTTTCTCTCTGCCTTGCACTATGTTGCTAATTTTTACATTCATAGAATATAAATTTCAAATGCCATATTCAATAATTTCCTTTTCTGTTTTCGGTGTGGAGTTACGTATTAAATGTTGAGCAAAATTGTCCAAGCACGAATAACGACGAGGACCAAGCCTAATAAAAAAAACCAAATGAACAAAATATTATAAGGGTTCATTTACTCAATTTCTCTCTTGCATACAGGTCTATTATTTGGCATCGACGAAAAACATGGATTTCATCCTACGAAATGTATCATTAATTTAGGTAATATGGTAACAAACGATTATTCCCTCGGTAACATGACATTTTTATGTTTGGCATTTTCATCTGTGTGGTCCAATTTGTTCGGACTCGAGTAGTCCATTTTCACAAGAGGTGTTCACTCTTAGTAATTAGCTATGAACTTTGCCGTCAGAAGTCTTTTAAGACATCAGCCCCTCCAGTCCTTATCGTATTTGGAACATCTTATTGGTTATGAGAATCTCAAAAATATCAAAAAAGATTGCCTTCAGACTTTATGCACATATCATATGTGGAACATCTTATTGGTTATGAGAATATCACATGTTCCATCATCAGAATTATTCTGCAGTGTTTAGTTTCTTTAGATGAGTCCAAGTGTGTACCGTTTCTATTCAATATTTTACGATTAATTTCACATATGGTTTTAGCACTTCAACTTAATGGTTTGTGTTGATCCTTGACCTGGTAAGTGTATAGGTATAGTAGATCATGGTTGATCGAAATACCCTCACTATTAACTCCATTGTAGATGTTATCAAGAGAGATGATGACATGTAGCTTAAATCCATCAATCAACAACTTTTATATTTCGTCTTTTATCTTTTCCTAGCATTTCAATCATTTTCCCTTTTCAGTATTCTTTAGCTAAAGTAAACAAGAGGTCATCAAAATATATTAAACATTGTTGTTCACATGTTTGTGAAAGTAAAGTTAAATTGATTGGGTCACAAGAGATGGTACACACACATGTGCTACATGTCAAGATGGTACACATCATTTTTTCACCCAAAGATCATTTCAGTTGACCAGATCTTCCCCATTTATTGTTAGATCTTTGGCATCATCTGAATGAAATGTTTTAACCTGTGTATTCTTGGTAACTTCTTTGTTTTGTACTATTCATACTTAACCAGATAAACATATTGATTTTTCCCTAAGTAATAATCATATAAGGAAGTTTTCAATGTTTGAGATGTGTTGATTTCTTCAAGCAATGGTTAATGCATTACATTTTGAAGTAAAATATTCTTTTGTACACCGGTTTAACACCTACACTTGTATTTCTTTCATATGTAACAACTTAATTATGTAGTGGGTTTTTTCTGGTCATTTGATCCATTACAGAATAAACACCTAAATATAACAACATTTATATTCAACGAGTTTCAAGATCAGTAACTAGAGAGAACGATGATGCTACTGTAGAAGTATCAGTACTGTCGATGGATTAGATCAACGGTGAGAATACGGGACTATGTCCGTGCGGGCATCGTCGATGTGGGTTAGTAGACGAACGACACGGGAGACAAGATTTATATAGCTTCGGGACCCGGAAAACATCATCCGGTAATATCCCTACGTGCTGTTTGTGCTAGGTCTTATTCCTCTCATGGTGGAAGTCGCCGATGAGGCGGCTCCTCTTGTCTAGATCTGTATGCCTCCCCCTCTTGGTGCGCCTTGCCCCTCCTTATAAAGGTGGAGGAGGCCGGCTTATATGTCGAGTCCTTTTAGTACACTGCTAATCTAATACAAGTCGAGTCCTTGTAGGACACTGCTAATCTATTACAAGTTGGCAAGGTGAGTCCTTGTCCTAATCTGACTGTGGAGTCGGCCTGCTGGGCCACCCCGGATGGGCCACGTTAATCCTCCTTGCGGGTACCCGTGTCCCATATCCCCGACAGTAGCCCCCGAGCTTTCGGGTGACTCGTAGAGTCATGCGGAAGGTCTTGATTTGTTGAAGAAATGGGACACAGAATCTGTGCCGGGTTCTTTGCCGGCTTGTAGATGTAGCGCTTTGCCGAGTTGTAGATGTCGATGATGTCGCGGCACCCGGCTTCAGCATTTGCCGAGTTGTCGATGTAGACTTTGCCGGGTTGTCGATGCCGGCTTCGCTTGCCGACTCGTTAATGCCGGCTTCTCCTGCCGACTTGTCAATGCCGGCTTCTCCTGCCGACTTGTTAATGCCGACTTCTTCTGTCGACTTGTTAATGCCGGCTTCTCTGGCCGACTTCTTTTGAAGTGAGTCGGAAATTTTCTCCGAGTCCTTTTGACGAGTTGTATGACTTTGCTCGAGCTTGTTTACACTGGTATATGTATAGCCCCCAAGCGCCGAGTTGTTAACTTGTGACGGCTTGGAGCTTGTATTGATGACTCATAACTTCACATGATGTAGCCCCCGAGTGCCGGGTTGTTTGCCTGCGACAACTCGGGACTCCTTGATGTATAACTCATGACTTTCAGATGATGTAGCCCCCGAGTGCCGGGTTGTTAACCTGCGACAATTTGGAGATAAAAACCTTTTTTAAACTTGATTGTTATTTAACTTGTAGAAAAACCTGATCCATGAGTAGCCCCCAAGCGCCGAGTTGTTGGCCTGCGACAACTTGGAGCTTCTAACTCTGTATTCCCTTTGACTTAAACTGAAAACCTGATAACATGTAGCCCCCCAAGTGCTGGGTTGTTTGCCTGCAGCAACTCGGAGCTTAAAACTTTTTGAACTTGATTGATGCTTGAGCTGATTTGGTTCTTATAACCCTTCTTAGTTTTATACTGATGAATAAGTAGGCCCTGCCCGGTCTTTCCTAACTAGCAGCCAGTTTGTTGTACGGGATAAAACTAAGGATAAGTTGGCATCTGAGCCAGGTCAATGAGTCTACAGCTTGAATTTTTCTGAAAGACAAGCCCCCAAGGACCTAATGATCAAAGTTAATAAAGACGCACTTGCTGGGTGTCTCGACAAAACTCTTACTATAGAGAAGCCGGCTTTATCCCTTTGATCATAATAATCATGCTATAATATTGCGGAGCTCTCTGGGCTCGTTGGTATTTGCGGAGCTCTCTGGGCTCGTTGGTGTTACAGAGCTCTCTGGGCTCATTGGTATTGCGGAGCTCTCTGGGCTCGTTGGTGTTGCGGAGCTCTCTGGGCTCGTTGGTATTGCGGAGCTCTCTGGGCTCGTTGGTGATATATAAGCTGGAGTATAGAGACATTGATATTTTTTAGAAATCCCTTTGTGGGTGTAACTAAATCTTTTCAATAAATCTGATGCAAGTTATAAAGAACTTGACTTTTAAAGAAATCCATTGCGAGCAATATATAACTCGACTTTGAAAAAATCCGGTGCAAGCAATAGATAGCTCGACTTTGAAAAATCTGGTGCAAGCAATAGCTCGACTTTTGAGAAATCCGTTGCGAGCAAAGGATAGCCCGACTTTAAATAAATTTGGCGCGAGCTATTTGAGAGCTCGAATTTTTAGAAATCCGCGGCGGGTTTAAAAAACCCTACTTTGAGATTTGGCTATATTAAGCCTACAAGAATCGATTTGATATGCCACCTAGAATTTTCTGAGATAATAACGGTACTCAACTTATACTAGCCCCCTTGCATTATTTAAAACTTACTTTGTAATCTTCTGGATTATCTCTGCAATTTCTTCATAAACCAGATATATAGCTCTCGGAATTAACCCGGAATTAACTTAAAGGGGACAAACTTTATCTAATTCAACTGAATGAATAAATTATAAAATTTTAAATAACAAGGCGACTTAGCTGTTTATTTTCTGTAGTTGATGACGGAGACCGCAGACCGCCGATCGAGTTCGTCGAAGTCGGCATAGCCGAGTTGATCTGGTCGGAGTCGGAGATGGCCGGCTTCTTTTTCTTTGACAAACTCATCCGAGTTCTAATATCCGCCAAGTTGTAGTACGTGATTCCCTTTGTTCTTTTTTTCCTCTTTCTTGATTGAAATTTGAGCCACACATGGGCTTGTACGTACGTGCTGGGTAGTATCAATGTCAAGCTTGGCTATGTCCGGGTTCTGATCCGATTCGATGTATAGCGTCCTCATGGCTTGCTCCTTCCTTTTTTTTCTTTTCTCCTTTGATTGGCTCGCCGAGTGCTATTAGCACTCGGTTTCCTCTTATTTTTCTTTGGCTGCTGCGCACCACCAAGCTGACCAGATTTTCTTTCCTTGACGATCATTGTACGAGTCAAAGTAGTACTAGCGATCCAGCCTTTTCTTATTTGTACTCGGATTGGAAAACCACGCGTGGTCGCGCTGGAAATCCAACCAGTCTCGGATTGTGATTGTCGCCGAATCCCACGGATGTTGATTCTTCGAGCTTGCGATGGACCATGTAGGCGTCGTCGTTGATGAATTTCCGAAGCACGTGTGGGCGATGTTGATGTCGAGCCCCACGCCCGTGTGGATGAAGATCTGGATGCATCCGAGTCGCTTGACCGATGCGATGATGAACTCGTTGCCGTCGTTGATGAAAATTGGACCCATCGAATTGTGAATCCACGCGCACTTCGCCCCACGGTGGGCGCCAATGTCGATGGTTTAGATCAACGGTGAAGATACGGGACTATGTGCGTGCGGGCATCGTCGATGTGGGTTAGTAGACGAACGACACGGGAGACAAGATTTATACAGCTTCGGGACCCGGGAAACATCATCCGGTAATATCCTTACGTGCTGTTTGTGCCTAGGTCTTATTCCTCTCATGGTGGAAGTCGCCAATGAGGCGGCTCCTCTTGTCTATATCTGTCTGCCTCCCCCTCTTGGTGCGCCTTGCCCCTCCTT
Source organism: Puccinellia tenuiflora (assembly GCA_012064385.1). NCBI lineage: Eukaryota > Viridiplantae > Streptophyta > Magnoliopsida > Poales > Poaceae > Puccinellia > Puccinellia tenuiflora. The sequence continues at coordinate 1,426,231 of QRDG01000022.1, read as the reverse complement.
ATAAAGGTGGAGGAGGCCGGCTTACATGTCGAGTCCTTTTAGGACACTGCTAATCTAATACAAGTCGAGTCCTTGTAGGACACTGCTAATCTATTACAAGTTGGCAAGGTGAGTCCTTGTCCTAATCTGACTGTGGAGTCGGCCTGCTGGGCCACCCCGGATGGGCCACGTTAATCCTCCCAACACATTACATCGATGTGATAAAAGTAGTACCCAAGGATTCAACTTTGGTATGGACAAGGTGTGGCTATTGACTCTATGGTGAAAATAACTTCAAAAGAATTTTGGAGAATGTTTGATCCTAGGATTTTTTTTTTCATTAAGACTGTTACCTGCATCATTATAAATCTTAAATGGATTTATACTAATCATACATAAACCAAATTAAAACTTTCTTTGTGTGTAAACCTTTTTGAAAATCAAGTACAATTTTGTTAGGATATAAATTTGAATCATTAATATTTTGGTGGATGCATCAATCTCATCAAAGTTTTTTTACTTTTTATGTGGTTTGTGCTGTTTTAGATGCACCGGTAAAATAATTGATGTAACATATTGGGGCATAATGATGATAGTTACGGAGGAGGGTTGATGACACGGTGGGCAGAATTTTGTGGTGCCATGGTAATAGTGGAGATTTGAGAACATCTAGTAAACTGGCGACTAATTAAATTTTGAAAGTTGTTATATGACAAGAAATGACAAGTACATCTGGGTAGGATCGTAGATCATCTGGATTGCAGAGTAGGGAACAATATGAAAGGACTAAAAATAGATCAACATAGAACTACTTATGTAACAATGCAATGACATGAATTTTTTGAAAATATCACACTAAATATTAGGCCACAAATTTAATTAGTTCAAACTATTTTTAACACATTTTATTTTACTTCCGTCACATTTGGTGTCCATAGAACCATGTATTTAAGGATTCCATAATTTTAGTATCTCTGAAACCAAAAATAAATTTCATAGAACTAATCAATACGCTTAAGATGATGCCCTCACATTTGCGAGGGCCGCAAAGTAGGTAAAATTCTATACAATTTCTAAACCTGGTGGGTGTAGCGGGCTAAATCGGAGCTAAATGGTGCTATAGCGGATAAATTGTACATGGATTCATTTAGCGGCAACATACTCAAAAGGCTATAGCGAGGCTATACCGGGGCTATAGCGGGCTGTTTAAAACCTTGGTTTTCATAGACGAATATACCTACCAAGCCTATACTCCCCGGAAGGTGTCGAGGTGTTACTAATTTAATTTGAGTAAGCATATATTTCCTTCTTATCAGGCATGTCAAACATCTTTCTTTAGAAAAGTTAGGCCAAAAAATGATTCCTAGATACCTATGATCATATTATGGTATCTTCAGAATGGCATATCATCACAAAATTAAAGACTATTTGAATTGATTCATGCAATAGTGATATTTTACTTAGGATAACATTTACCATGGCTGTAAAACTACATTTATTTCTTCTCGCATAATTTGCATATAAATGGAACTATAAATGTATTTCCGTATCAGTTTTCGCACACCGAAGGTGATGCCCCCGCATTTGTGAGGGCCACCATGCTAGTTTAACAAACAATAGAATGTAAATTATTTGATCTCCACAAAACTTATAACTAGAAATTAACTTCGAACTTATTGACTATCTCAACAAACATAGTACTAGATTATAACAAGAAATTAACCTTAATCTTGTTGACCATCTCAACAAACATAGTACTAGCTTATAACTATAATTAACTTCAAAGTTATTGACCATCTCAACAAACTGGCTATCTAGATGTAGTTGATCACCAACATCATCTCCAAGTTGCGTCTGTTAGTGTTCCTCGGAGTGATGAGAATAGCTTGGCCAACCTCGAAATCTTTATTTGAATGGAACTCCCTCCATGCTTGCGAGCTGAGAACGACGCGACCATCAGTTATCATGGTGTACGGAATGGTGGTGACCCTTCCGGGTTCTCCAAGGCGTACTCCAATACTGCCATTATTCTGTAGCCCAACGCTTTCCGCTACCGTCTGATGTATTTTCAGGGACAACATAGCATATAATGAAAAGGCAAAAAAAATATGTCACGTACCCGCCACACATGCATGATAACATAAACAAATATGGGAAGATAAAATATTTAAGGAACATACCATGACATGTTAGTTTGAGACATTTGTGCTCGTCAAGCGATGCATGAATGGCGACCCGATGTAGCTATCTCTCGGGAGTAGTCTCTGAAGGAGACACTCCTTCTCACGCTTATGTAGATTGTTATATCAGACCATGAATACAAACTCGTCCTCCTCGCCCATATCCGCATCACTCTTGCTCTTATCCCCGACATGCTCATAATCATTATCACCATAGTTCATATAGACAATGGTGATCCGGGTTTGTGGTCCATACATAGAAATTATTTTACCTCCTCATAGACGAAAATTTGCGATGATTTGCACCAATCCATCCCTGTGGAAAGCGAGTCTTGTTTCTTTTTTCCTTCGCTCTAGTCTTGCATATGGTCCCGTGAATATCAATTCATCAATTGGCACGATGTTACCGACTAACTCGTCGAACTCCAAGCAAATATTGCATGGTACAATCTATGCAACAAAAACAAAAAGGAAAAACATGTTAGCTAGATAGTAAAACGAAAAAAAGTTAGAAAGTGCATGAAGAATTGAATGTTAATTACTAACTAATCAAGGTGACCTCTTCCAGCTTAATAATGAACGAGGACCTAGTGAACGCGCCGTCTACGCATGAGAGTTGCATATTTCACACTCCATATACTATTAGGTTAAAAAGTTGCATATTTCACATGACATAGTCTAAACATCGATCTCTAGATAACTCCACTATGATTAGTTCCATATCATACATGATTTACTAAACATCTCTAAATAACCACTATGAATAGTCTAAATATCGATCTACTAAACATCTCTAAATAACTCTACTACGAATAGTCTAAACATCGATCTACTAAACATCTCTAATATCACTGTCCGTGGTGCCGCTCTATCTCGCGCTCGAGCTCGTCCACCCAGTTGTAGTTGTCCGCGCCGTGGCAAGAGCCATCACCATGGTTTTCCGCGGCCTTCGTTGCTATCTAACTCGAATTCGAAGTTGGGGTCTCTCATGTTGCCCGGTGCCATGGGACCTGAACACCTGGTGCTGGTAGACCATCACATCTAGCATATGACTGTACTCCTTTACCAAACGGTCGTCCTCAACATGTGCCCCATGTCGTGTAATCTGCTGCTCGGCCAGTTGGTGCTCCTCTCCACGGCCATGGAGGCTACCCCGATTCCCTCCGGCTAGAGGAACTCTGCTTGCTCACGGTTCTCAAGGATGTTGAGAACCGCTGAATCCCTGTATTCCCTGATGGCCAAGTAGTCATAGGCGCGTGCCGCCTCCTCCGGGGTCTCCCAGCGGCCACTACTAGGGAATAGCCTACCGCCGGCGCCTCATATGTCCCTACCGCCGGCGCACAGGGCCGCGCCGGCGGTGATCACGCCGGTGGTATCGAATTTAGTGCCGGCGCGTGGCGCTGTGCCGGGGATAACTCGGTTAGCACCGGCGCGTGTCCTTTCCCGTGCGCCGGGGATAACTCGGTTAGCGCCGGCGCGTGGTCTTTCCCCTGCGCCAGGGGTAAGTTCAAAAATAAATTTTCAAATTTCAAAAAAAAGGTGGACGAATTTGGAGGCGGCCGGAGAGGAGGTGGCCTTGGAGGAGGTGGCCGGCGTGGAGATGGCCGTGGAGGTGGCCGGCGTGGGGAGGAGGTGGCCGACGACGTGGAGGTGGCCGGCGTGGGGAGGAGGTGGCCGTGGAGGTGGCCGGCGTTGGGAGGAGGTGGCCGACGTGGGGAGGCGGTGGCCGGCGTGGAGGTGGCCGTGGAGGTGGCCGGCGTGGGGAGGAGGCGGCCGGCATGGAGGTGGCCGTGGAGGCGGCCGGCGTGGAGGTGGCCGTGGAGGTGGAGGAGAGGAAGGGAGGGAGAGGGAGTAGGGAGAAGGGAGGAAGGAAGGAAGGAAGAAGAAGGGAGAAGAGAGAAAGGGAGAGAGAGGAAGGAAGAAGAAGAAATGAGAGGGGAAAGGGAGAAGGGGAGTATATATAGTTGGGGATTCTCACCCGGGTTTGGATTTTTTTCTCAATTTTTTGATTTTGTAGGAAAATTTCTTCTTTTTAAAATAACAATTTTTTCTTTTGGAATTTTGAGAATCTGAGAAAAGTTCAACCGGGTAAACCCGGGTGAAATCGAGTCCGAAATTTTCTCTAGTTTTTTTTGATATATTATACGCATTTTTTCGACGTCGTATGCAAAAGTTATGCCCGTTTTAATATTTTTTCACCTACTTTTGGAAAAAAGTCAAAATGTGTATTTTTAATTTTTCCTAACAACTAGACCCTAAACCTTCCCTATATGTAAAAGGATTTTATTTTTTGAATTTTTTATCATTTTCTTTCACTTAGTGCAAAATTGAAAAGGCGATCGGGGGGGGGGGGGGGGGGGTGCGTGGAGTGAAAAATGTCGCCGTTAACGCCGGCGCGCGCACGCACACATGCGCCGGGGTTAAGTATACTTACCGCCGGCGCGGGACGAGGGACGCGCCGGCGCTAACCAGCTTAGCGCCGGCGCGCGTGTGGGCGATGCGCTGGGGGTACGCGCGGGTGGGGGACGGGGCTGGCCCCACTATTACCGCAGGGGCACGCAAGAATCTGTGCGCCGGTGGTAATCTGGTAGCGCCGGCGCACCCAAAATGTGGTGCGCCGGTGGTAACTTTTTTTCTATAAGACTTTCCCTAGTAGTGGGCCAATCCAATGCTTGCGCCCATCAAACTGGATGTGCACAAGAATTGAGCCTAGCTCACTTGGCTAGTGGAGTGGTCGTACAACCCAGCCACCCAGGTTAAAGTTCTCACGGGCGCGAACTTGGGTTCTTATTATTTAAATAAAAATTCGTTGTGGGAGCCGCTCCCACCGCTTTCCTTTCAAAAAAATACGTGGATGTGCACCCCATACGACCTCCTGCCTGGCGCCAATTCCCTCTCCCTACATCACGCATAGGACCAAGGACCACCACTGTTGTTATTTTCCACCGCATGGTCCGACCTCCCTGGAAGCATTGTGGCTCAGCGTGGGATTACCATATCAGCCACACCTAGCCACGGATGCTCAAAGCGAGCATCCGACTGACCACCTCTAGGGGGAGCCACCGCCCCGGCATCCATTTATCGCGGGCCAGCCGCAAGCGCATGCGCACCACCACGAGCTGCCCTCAAAGTCGGTGTGACACACATAGCAGTCGTGACCCGCCCAATGCATCCCGATCCTAGATTCGGCCGCACAGGCCCGCTGCCGCCTGCTAGAGGCCCGATGTAATTTCTTCCGTTCATCCTAGTTATGTAGAATCGCGATCTTTTTATGAAAGTGTCAACACGATTCGAGACTATGCGAGGGATATTATTATCCCAGATGGATGGAGCGAATCTAAGCATTGAGTCTCCACCAACATAGGCATCACAAGCTCCATATGACTTGTTTTTCATCATCATAAACTTTTATTTTTGTTTGGCTGTTGTGTAAATTTTAGCTATGCAGAGACCTCCTATAAGCTGTTATTTATATCTTCACGATGCAATATTTGAGTAATAAAGTGTTCTTTATCAAACAAAAATAGTAGAACCCCGTGAAATCTTGTGTACCTAAGTAGCTTGTGTCGCGTTAATGAGAATATTTGGATGAATTAGTTGCAATTATATCCAACCACATGCACCAACACAATGAACTGTGTTGCTAGTACACCATGTGAAATAAACTGTGCAACGCAACAATGGCATATTTGTTCGTGCTCTTGAACTACTACCTTTGTTCCATAATATAAGCCTTTTTAGCAAACTAGTTTAGCTTGTTAAAAAGACTTATATTATGAAACGGAGGGAGTACTTTTTAATTACTCATGGTGTACCAGCAACACAGTTTATGTCTTTGATGCACTGAACTACTTGTTAAACCAATTATACTTTTGATGGCTCAACATCTCAAGTTATCGACGCCAACCTGTATTACGTAGATGCCAAGCATAGGGTTCTGTAAACCATTTAAAAATCTTGACCTTTAAAAATCTAGTGAGCCTGTCGATAGTGCAGAATTTATTTACCTTTAAAAATCTTATGGCCCATGTCCTTGTCCTCACGGATTTCCTGTCTGCTCAATTTTAGATCTGGAGAACGGGTCAAGAACCTAGTGGTTAGGATTCGCAGTGGCGTTCCTCACGACCAGAGTTCGACTCCTGTCAAGAGCGAATTTTTGAGATTCTCACGCAGGTGGGCTTCTTCTATAAAAAAAATCTGGTCCTAGTTCCTCCTAGGCCTAGCCCATTTTTATTTGTTTAAAAAAAATTAGATCTGAATCTGGTTGCTTGCTTGCTAGCCTGGCCAATCTGGATCTGGATTAGGATAATTATTCATGTTCACTTCTTCACAGTGTATTTTTGTATGGTTACTACCCTGGTTGGTACCTAGAACCCAGTCGATGTAAATGAGGACAAGTGAACATGTTCATGCATGTAAATGTGGATCACATCAGATTTTTTTCATTACCATTTTCTTTATTATATTTATTCGTTAGATTTGGAAGGAATAGGATAATGACCGATAGCGGATTCAAATACAAAAAGTTAGATCAATGATTTGTAATAGAAATGAAACGGATTGGTAGCCCCCAAGCGCCGGGTTGTTAGCCTGCGACAACTCGGAGCTACTATCTTTAAACTGTGGAGACCATTAGTTTGAAATTTTAAACCCATGTAGCCCCCAACTGCCGAGTTGTTGCTGTCAACATCTTGGGACTCATAAGTGTCTTTTTTTAGAACTGTTGAAAATCTGAACTCCCTGTACTTAAATTTTGCTGAAAAGAACTCCGTGTAGCCCCCAAGTGCCAAGTTGTTACCCTTGACGACTTGGAGCTACCTTTTAAAGTAATCCCTTAACTTGTTGTCTTTGTGCTTTTGCAGAATATTGTCTCTCTCATGAAGAGAGAAATGAAAGAACTGGAGGACAAGGCGGCTGCTTCCGCTAAAGCTACCCTCTCTGAGAAAGAACACTCGCTCCAGCTTGAGAAAGACTTGAAAAAAGTCTGTGCTGAACTTGAATATGTGAAGCGAGAAGCTGCCCAGGCCAACAAGGTTGCTGAGAAGGCCATCAAGGACTTGAACACCGGCCTAGACTGCTGCCGGAAGGCATCAA
>QRDG01000022.1:1238573-1412241 GCA_012064385.1 Puccinellia tenuiflora | reverse complement strand
CTTTTGCATACTTGTGGTCCATAGAGTGTAGATGAAAATCTGAATATAAAAGGTGGACACTTTGGAAAATATGTATAAATAAGTAGAGGTAAAACATGCATGAGTTTCATCTATCCTCCAAACTATTCTACTTAAGTTATTGAATGCAATGGTAATACTTGGTGTCAAGCTCTCATTTCCCTATCATAGCATCTTGAATGATTAAAGTTGAATGTGAAAGCAAATATGAGTAGTGACCTTGATAAAGTAAAGGTTAGATGTCTCATGCCCCTTGAATATAAGTACCTACACCATGATTACTCAACTTGGGAAAACAGAGCAAGTTTAAGTTATCTATCATTGTAAGTAAAAACGGTATCATCAAGAGTCTCAACTGGGGTACCTCTTGTCCCATGATATGGATCAAGCCCATATCAAAACAACAAGACAAACAAACATAATGAACAATCTCAACCCCCTCTTTATTTACCACTTGATATAGCTTTTTATTGTAGTGTGTATCACAGAGAGTTCAAAAGAGCATGTAAGTAAATTTCCACCAGGAATGATGCATGGCTTAGATGAGCGGCCCAGGTTTCTCTCTAACCATTTATACAAACTCATTTAAACTTAATTAGATTTCCATATTTAATTTCGTCATGATATGCAGCATAGACAAAAGTACATGAATATCAACTAAATAAAATGATGGAACAGGTGAAAGCTTTGCATGTGACAGCACATATGGGCTAACTCCCAACCTTAACATTTATCAAGCCACTATCTTCATATATTAATCACAATGTTTCATCTTTATTGAATGCAATAAAGTAAAGTGGTGCATCAAGTTCGCGAGAGCTTGTTTAACCAACTTTTCCCAATACAGTAAATAACATAATCATTTTCATTTAGAGGTATAGATAACACAAATAACATGGTGAACATACTTGGAATAGCATAAAGCTGATAGGTAGATATGGTGGACTCACTGGAAAACTTGGGTTGAAGGTGTTGGAAACAAGTTTTTACTTGTTGAAATTTTTGGGCTAGCAAAAGGAGAAGATGACCATCTAGATGCATGCATGGGTGTCCATAGAACTAACTAATTCATGTCAAACAAGGTGAAATAACATACAACATCAAAACATGAATAAAAGATAGCTCATGATAAAGCATTTGCAATTATACTCATAAGAAGCTCATGAATCATGCAACTATATGTGTCATTAAATCAACTTAAACATCCCTTATCCCAATACAATAAAATCATACACTAAATTCAACCCAAACTTTAAGTAGCTCTCTCATATATAAAAGATAGTGTGGTCTCACAAAAATAAAAATCAAAACAAACAAACAAAAAGACGCTCCAAGTTTATGCGAATAAAGTGCATTGATAGAAAAACAGGAGTTGGACGTGTGCAACCGAGAGTGTTTTGGTCAGTGGGGATGTTCACAACCCAAGCTTATGGTTTTCACCATCCTTGGATAACTCATGGTGCATCTCCTCCAATCCCTGTGAAAAACTTCAAAACACAATTTCTCCCATCTCTTTTCTGTGGGGTGATATTAGTAGAGATAAATAAACAAGTTTCTTGCTGCATATAATCCATGGACTAAAATTTATATGAATGACCAGAGAGTGTATAATGTTGTATGCCTACTCATAAACTCAATTGGATCAACTCAATAGTTCAAACTATGCATAAAATAGTATGGGACAGAATCTGTCCAGCAAAACAGCAGCAGCAAAACGTATTTTTCTGTCCTACTTAAACTTGTCTAAAAAATCTGAACAAACTCAGGCATACAGAGGATGAAAAGTTAGAGTAACAGTAAAAATCTCAACCCATTCGGAGTTACAGAATAAGAATGAAAAATCAAACCGTGCACAGACTCCGTTCAGGAATAAAATTTCCGAATAGAAATAGCAACGTTTTCAAACCAAAATGGGTAAACTTGGCACTTTATTAAAAATTCCTGAAACTAAACTAAAAAAACAATCTTTTGTTACAGCAAGAGGACACAAAGAAAAACAACCAGGTTGCCTCCCGTAAAGCGCTTTCTTTATAGCCATATAGGTAGGCTTACTTACTTGGTATCAAGATGGTTGGAGTGAGGTGACTTGGCATCCCAAGCTTAAATTCTTGTATGTAGGGTGAGCTTAGGGGTAACATCCCCAAGCTTGAGTGTTTGTCCCTCTTGATCTTTATTTATCACCCTTAACTCTTCCACTTGAAAGTTCTCTTCACACACAAAATCATAAAACTTGATTAGAGGGGTTAGTGCCTCCATAAATTAAATCCACATAGGTTCAGCAAAGACATGTCATGAATTGATTCTAAACATTAGCTACTATTAATACGGTTGTGTAAGGCTCCTTGATCAGAAGAACCGCACAAAACACAAGTAATGAGAGCAATGCGAAATAAAGACAGAATCTGTCAAAAACTGAACAGCCATAAAGAGTGAATTTTCAGAGGCACTTACGTTGCTCAAATCAGAAAACTTTGAACTAATGAATTGTGTAATAATAACTGAAGATTGCTGTCATAAAATATCAGGTCAAAATTCCTCTTCTGTGATTTTTAACATTTTTCGCAGTGAAGCTCAGGAATCTGTTTTCTGGACAGCAAATCACTATTGTTCAATCTTATCTTTCAAAAGAGATTAAGCTTGCCATTAAGATGAAAAATAATATACAAAGGTGTGGTTACAGTAGTAAACAAACACCTTGACTCTATTTATTTAGTTTTAGCTTTGGGAGAAGTTTTAGTGATAGAGACTTTGCAATGGTTCCATTGGCATGAACAACACATGTTCAAGGTCGACCCCAACTTCTCCATTACTCATCCTTCTCATTTACTTTCCCAAATTTTATATAAAGTGAAAATCTTAGACTAATTGTTAGAAAACAGAAGGTAAAGTTATTTTGCAAGTTCTCAAGATATAAAGGTGTGCCCAAACTGAATAGGAAGTTAAATCATAAGGAACACACCACAAAACATTATATCATTAACTTTTAAGTCTAACTCTTTTCCGATGCATTGGCATTTTATATATGAATAAATAGTAGCCATTTTGTGGTAACCAATGCATGTAATGATCAGTAGGTTGTGTTTTAAATACCATGGAAGCATAAAGATAAGCCTTTCTTCCTCTCTCATAATAGTTGCAAGTAGTGGAAGCAAATTTGACAAAAGAACTATTAGATTGGTGCAACTTTGCAATCTTAGGAACATATAGAGGATTATTGAAACTATCATGTGAGATATTAGTGTTTTTTCCCCTCTCAAAATAATTGCAACAAGCACCATAAACATGATGGTTATGGGTGAAATGGTTATTAGTGTAAGATAATTTCAGCCCACATAAGTACTTTTCAACATATAAAAGCTTCTCCTCCATGGTGTGAATAGGAGAGTTCAAAAATAATGTAGGACTCTCATGAGTGAGAGTATCATCACAAGCAGCAAGTATATCATTTTTATCCTCACATAAAGTAGTAACAACTAAACATGGAGGATTATCAATAAGCTTAGGACCATCATCTAAAGCATTATCATATAGCATGTCCAAACCATGTTCTTCATCATTTTTAAAATCATTATCATTAACATTCTCATTAGGCATAGGTTCATATTCTTCCTCATCATCAGAATCATAAAAGCAAAGTTTATCATCAGCAAAATTTTGAGTGTTACCCTCATCCATAGGTGGTGAAGGTGGAAGTTCCTTCTCTTCATTCTCTAGTTGTTCATCATTTTCTTCATCCTTTTGCTCTTCATTGTCTTCTTCTTGGGGCTGCATGGGCATCCCCAAGCTTAGGCTTTTGTCATCTTCTTCACATACTTCTTCTTCCAAGCTCATGTTTTCATCATCTTCTTCCTGCAAAACATTAGATATTCCTTGGGCATATCTCTTCCTTGTGTCAACAACATAGATATTTTCATCAAATTCATCTATGCATTTATTAAGGAGATTAGTGATAGTAACTTTGCATTCAGAAGCTATAGGGCAGGTTTCATGTTCATCAATGAAGGTGTTTAATTCATATGCCCCCATAAAAATAACAAATTGCTCTACTTCTTTCATCCCTAAGTGAGCATAATTTCCTGTATTATAAGCTGCAATAACAAGTTCAACTTTATTGGAAGGGCATTGGAATTCAAAGTGTCTAGAGTATTCAGAGCAACAAGTTTCTTCCTTATGGTCCTCAAGCAGTTACTAGTATTCATATCCAGAAGCCACATGTACATTTCCAATCTTTTCCCTTCATATGATTCTCTAAATAGACCAGCTTTTATGGCATTTTTATAATTTTCCATTTTCTAAATTTTTTTGGGTTTTTTGATAAATGCAAAACTGAAAGTAAAACTAAACTAAATGCAAAACTGAAAGTAAACTAGAGTATATGTAAAACTGAAAATAAAAATCTAGTGCAAACAAGAATAAAAACATTTAGCGCTACACTCCCCGGCAACGGCGCCAGAAAACATCTTGATACCCACAAGTATAGGGGATCGTTGAAGTCTTCGAGGTGTAAGTATAGTATCGATCCCACGAGGAGTAGAAGGTATAAGTATTTATCCTTTCAAATAAGAGTGCCACTTCCCTTATTATCTATGCACTAGACAAACTAAAATGATTAAATGATGCAAGTGTTTTTGGGTTTTTGGTGTATAGGTTGCAATAAAGTAAAATGCTGAGAATGCAATATGACAAGTGAAAGCTCTCAAAGAGAGAAAGCCCAATCCTCTATGCAGCAAGAGGACAAGCTCAAGTGTGTGTTTCTTATAGGTGGAGAGAGTTCCCAAGGGCTACCTAGACTTTATGGCATAAATATTTCTAGAACAACAAGGTAAGCCCAATCTTCTTTGGACGGAGCCATAATTAGGAATAGCTAGATAAACAAACTAAACCTCTTATAATGGATCATGTGGCCAAGTGAATGACTGCACAAGAGTTATTAAGACATAAAGTCCCACCATAGCATTAATCTTTAAGGTCCCCGATACTAATACCCCATAAAGTAACTTCATGATTCGGTCTCAGGTTTACTTGTCCCCCTAAGTCCTCCTCAATTCATCACATTATGGTGTTCTCCTATGAGCCCATATAGGTGAAGTGATATGCAGTCGACGTTTGCACAACACCATCATAGAATCACATCAAAGATAAACACTAGACAAAATACCAACACATGTCATATATAAATCATTGCCAATTCATCCTATACCCCCAGGAACATGAGAGAACTACTCACAACACCAAGACATGATATGATTCAGTAGTACAAGTGATACAACACAATCTGAAAATATGATCTCCCTACAAAACAATGACAAGTAGCAATTCACAAACATGTAAAATAGCACTTAGACAATAGCTAGGGATCACAATCTCACCATCTCACCATCTCAAACTATGAGGGGGATGAAGTGGATCACGAAGATGGTGATGGAGATGATAATGGAGATGGCGCTGGTCTTGGCGGTGGTGTTGATGGAGACTCCGGAGGGGGGATGGAGAAGAACTCCGGAGGTGATTCCGCGGCGTTTCCCCCCTCCGATCTTCTCCGGTGGCAGCCTTCTGTCTCTCTGTTTCTAGTTTGGTGTTTTTCCGCCGCCTCCTTGCGAAACTCCTCGGGGGACTATTTATGCAGTCGTTTTTAGGTCACGAGGAAGCTTCAGGGCGAAGGATCGACGCAAAAGGGGCCACGAGGGCCAAAATAGGTGGCCCCCCACGGCCTAGTACTGTAGCCGCGTGGGGCCCCCCCTTTCGGCCTTCTGGACTCCACTTTTTTCCATCCTTTTTCCCAATGCTTTGTTTCTTCCAAAAAATGATCCCTGTAAATTTTCAGCTCATTTGGACGTCGTTTGGGTCCCTGAAACGTCAAAATATAGAAAATAGGGTTTTCTGCCAGTGCAGGGTCAATTCCAAATAAATGGGGAAACAGTGAATTATCCCCAAAATCAATATAAAACAATGATATAACCCTTATATGATGCAAATATGATTGAAATATTAGAATTATAATGCAAAGTTCATGTATGCATTTTACATGCATCAACATCCCCAAGCTTAACTCATGCTCGTCCTCGAGTATGAAAGTGATAAAACTAATATGAACTTTGCAATATAATCACAACATGGATATAAAAGATGATTGCTACTGCTACATAAAGTCAAATGATTCATTATTTCAAAGAAGTAGCAATATGCAAACAGTTTATAAAGTGATATCAAGTATTCAATGAAAAGATGATCAATGATAGTTCACAAAGTGCAACATAAAAGATAGTACTATGGACATTCTTACTTTTGCATACTTGTGGTCCATAGAGTGTAGATGAAAATCTGAATATAAAAGGTGGACACTTTGGAAAAGATGTATAAATAAGTAGAGGTAAAACATGCATGAGTTTCATCTATCCTCCAAACTATTCTACTTAAGTTATTGAATGCAATGGTAATACTTGGTGTCAAGCTCTCATTCCCCTATCATAGCATCTTGAATGATTAAAGTTGAATGTGAAAGCAAATATGAGTAGTGGCCTTGATAAAGTAAAGGTTAGATGTCTCATGCTCCTTGAATATAAGTACCTACACCATGATTACTCAACTTGGAAAACAGAGCAAGTTTAAGTTATCTATCATTGTAAGTAAAAACGGTATCATCAAGAGTCTCAACTGGGGTACCTCTTGTCCCATGATATGGATCAAGCCCATATCAAAACAACAAGACAAACAAACATAATGAACAATCTCAACCCCCTCTTTATTTACCACTTGATATAGCTTTTTATTGTAGTGTGTATCACAGAGAGTTCAAAATAGCATGTAAGTAAATTTCCACCATGAATGATGCATGGCTTAGATTAGCGGCCCAGGTTTCTCTCTAACCATTTATACAAACTCATTTAAGCTTAATTATATTTCCTTATTTATTTCGTCATGATATGCATCCATAGACAAAAGTACATGATATCAACTAAATAAATGATGGAACATGTTGAAAGCTTTGCATGTGACAGCACATATGGGCTAACTCCCAACCTTAAACATTTATCAAGCCACTATCTTCATAATAGTAATCACAATGGTTCATCTTTATTGAATGCAATAAAAGTAAAGTGTGCATCAAGTTCGCAAGAGCTTTTTAACCAACTTTTCCCAATACAGTAAATAACATAATCATTTTCATTTAGAGGAATAGATAACACAAATAACATGGTGAACACACTTGGAATAGCATAAAGCTGATAGGTAGATATGGTGGACTCACTGGAAAAACTTGGGTTGAAGGTGTTGGAAACAAGTTTTTACTTGTTGAAATTTTTGGACTAGCAAAAGGGAGAAAGATGACCATCTAGATGCATGCATGGGTGTCCATAGAACTAACTAATTCATGTCAAACAAGGCGAAATAACATACAACATCAAAACATGAATAAAAGATAGCTCATGATAAAGCATTTGCAAATTAGTACTCATAAAGAAGCTCATGAATCATGCAACTATATGTGTCATTAAAATCAACTTAAACATCCCTTTTCCCAATACAATAAAATCATACAACTAATTCAACCCAAACTTTAAGTAGCTCTCTCATATATAAAAGATAGTATGGTCTCACAAAATAAAAATCAAAACAAAACAAACAAAAAGACGCTCCAAGTTTATGCGATAAAGTGCATTGATAGAAAAACAGGAGTTGGACGTGTGCAAACCGAGAGTGTTTTGGTTCAGTGGGGATGTTCACATCCCCAAGCTTATGGTTTTCACCATCCTTGGATAACTCATGGTGCTTCTCCTCCAATCCCTATGAAAAAACTTCAAAACACAATTTCTCCCATCTCTTTTCTGTGGGGTGATATTAGTAGAGATAAATAAACAAGTTTCTTGCTGCATATAATCCATGGACTAAAATTTATATGAATGACCAGAGAGTGTATAATGTTGTATGCCTACTCATAAACTCAATTGGATCAACTCAATAGTTCAAACTATGCATAAAACAGTATGGGACAGAATCTGTCCAGAAAAACAGCAGCAGCAAAACGTATTTTTCTGTCCTACTTAAACTTGTCTAAAAAATCTGAACAAACTCAGGCATACAGAGGATGAAAAGTTAGAGTAACAGTAAAAATCTCAACCCATTCGGAGTTACAGAATAAGAATGAAAAATCAAACCGTGCACAGACTCCGTTCAGGAATAAAATTTCCGAATAGAAATAGCAACGTTTTCAAACCAAAATGGGTAAACTTGGCACTTTATTAAAAATTCCTGAAACTAAACTAAAAAAACAATCTTTTGTTACAGCAAGAGGACACAAAGAAAAACAACCGGGTTGCCTCCCGTAAAGTGCTTTCTTTATAGCCATATAGGTAGGCTTACTTACTTGGTATCAAGATGGTTGGAGTGAGGTGACTTGGCATCCCAAGCTTAAATTCTTGTATGTAGGGTGAGCTTAGGGGTAACATCCCCAAGTTTGAGTGTTTGTCCCTCTTGATCTTTATTTATCACCCTTAACTCTTCCACTTGAAAGTTCTCTTCACACACAACTCATCATAAAACTTGATTAGAGGGGTTAGTGCCTCCATAAATTAAATCCACATAGGTTCAGCAAAGACATGTAATGAATTGATTCTAAACATTAGCTACTATTACTACGGTTGTGTAATGCTCCTTGATCAAAGAACCGCACAAAACACAAGTAATGAGAGCAATGCGAAATAAAGACAGAATCTGTCAAAAACTGAACAGCCCATAAAGAGTGAATTTTCAGAGGCACTTACATTGCTCAAATCAGAAAACTTTGAACTAATGAATTGTGCAATAATAATTGAAGAATGCTTTCATAAAATATCAGGTCAAAATTCCTCTTCTGTGATTTTTAACATTTTTCGTAGTGAAGCTTAGGAATCTGTTTTCTGGACAGCAAATCACTATTGTTCAATCTTATCTTTCAAAAGAGATTAAGCTTGTCATTAAGATGAAAAATAATATACAAAGGTGTGGTTACAGTAGTAAACAAACACCTTGACTCTATTTATTTAGTTTTAGCTTTGGGAGAAGTTTTAGTGATAGAGACTTTGCAATGGTTCCATTGGCATGAACAACACATGTTCAAGGTCGACCCCAACTTCTCCATTACTCATCCTTCTCATTTACTTTCCCAAATTTTATATAAAGTGAAAATCTTAGACTAATTGTTAGAAAACAGAAGGTAAAGTTATTTTGCAAGTTCTCAAGATATAAAGGTGTGCCCAAACTGAATAGGAAGTTAAAGCATAAGGAACACACCACAAAACATTATACCATTAACTTTTAAGTCTAACTCTTTTCCGATGTATTGGCATTTTATATATGAATAAATAGTAGACATTTTGTGGTAAACAATGCATGTAATGATCAGTAGGTTGTGTTTTAAATACCATGGAAGCATAAAGATAAGCCTTTCTTCCTCTCTCATAATAGTTGCAAGTAGTGGAAGCAAATTTGACAAAAGAACTATTAGATTGGTGCAACTTTGCAATCTTAGGAACATATAGAGGATTATTGAAACTATCATGTGAGATATTAGTGTTTTTTCCCCTCTCAAAATAATTGCAACAAGCACCATAAACATGATGGTTATGGGTGAAAAGGTTATTAGTGTAAGATAATTTCAGCCCACATAAGTACTTTTCAACATATAAAAGCTTCTCCTCCATGGTGTGAATAGGAGAGTTCAAAAATAATGTAGGACTCTCATGAGTGAGAGTATCATCACAAGCAGCAAGTATATCATTTTTATCCTCACATAAAGTAGTAACAACTAAACATGGAGGATTATCAATAAGCATAGGACCATCATCTAAAGCATTATCATATAGCATGTCCAAACCATGTTCTTCATCATTTTAAAATCATTATCATTAACATTCTCATTAGGCATAGGTTCATATTCTTCCTCATCATCAGAATCATAAAAGCAAAGTTTATCATCAGCAAAATTTTGAGTGTTACCCTCATCCATAGGTGGTGAAGGTGGAAGTTCCTTCTCTTCATTCTCTAGTTGTTCATCATTTTCTTCATCCTTTTGCTCTTCATTGTCTTCTTCTTGGGGCTGCATGGGCATCCCCAAGCTTAGGCTTTTGTCATCTTCTTCACATACTTCTTCTTCCAAGCTCATGTTTTCATCATCTTCTTCCTGCAAAACATTAGATATTCCTTGGGCATATCTCTTCCTTGTGTCAACAACATAGATATTTTCATCAAATTCATCTATGCATTTATTAAGGAGATTAGTGATAGTAACTTTGCATTCAGAAGCTATAGGGCAGGTTTCATGTTCATCAATGAAGGTGTTTAATTCATATGCTCCCATAAAAATAACAAATTGCTCTACTTCTTTCATCCCTAAGTGAGCATAATTTCCTGTATTATAAGCTGCAATAACAAGTTCAACTTTATTGGAAGGGCATTGGAATTCAAAGTGTCTAGAGTATTCAGAGCAACAAGTTTCTTCCTTATGCTCCTCAAGCAGTTTACTAGTATTCATATCCAGAAGCCACATGTACATTTCCAATCTTTTCCTTTCATATGATTCTCTAAATAGAGCAGCTTTTATGGCATTTTTATAATTTTCCATTTTCTAATTTTTTTTGGGTTTTTTGATAAATGCAAAACTGAAAGTAAAACTAAACTAAATGCAAAACTGAAAGTAAACTAGAGTACATGTAAAACTGAAAATAAAAATCTAGTGCAAACAAGAATAAAAAATGAAGCGCTACACTCCCCGGCAACGGCGCCAGAAAACATCTTGATACCCACAAGTATAGGGGATCGTTGAAGTCTTCGAGGTGTAAGTATAGTATCGATCCCACGAGGAGTAGAAGGTATAAGTATTTATCCTTTCAAATAAGAGTGCCACTTCCCTTATTATCTATGCACTAGACAAACTAAAATGATTAAATGATGCAAGTGTTTTTGGGTTTTTGGTGTATAGGTTGCAATAAAGTAAAGTGCTGAGAATGCAATATGACAAGTGAAAGCTCTCAAAGAGAGAAAGCCCAATCCTCTATCCAGTAAGAGGACAAGCTCAAGAGTGTGTTTCTTATAGGTGGAGAGAGTTCCCAAGGGCTACCTAGACTTCATGGCATAAATATTTCTAGAACAACAAGGTAAACATTTTTGTCAAGTTTTAATCTTCTTTGGACAGAACCATAATTAGGAATAGCTAGATAAACAAACTAAACCTCTTATAATGGATCATGTGGCCAAGTGAATGACTGCACAAGAGTTATTAAGACATAAAGTCCCACCATAGCATTAATCTTTAAGGTCCCCGGTACTAATACCCCATAAAGTAACTTCATGATTCGGTCTCAGGTTTACTTGTCCCCCTAAGTCCTCCTCAATTCATCACATTATGGTGTTCTCCTATGAGCCCATATAGGTGAAGTGATATGCAGTCGACGTTTGCACAACACCATCATAGAATCACATCAAAGATAAACACTAGACAAAATACCAACACATGTCATATATAAATCATTGCCAATTCATCCTATACCCCCAGGAACATGAGAGAACTACTCACAACACCAAGACATGATATGATTCAGTAGTACAAGTGATACAACACAATCTGAAAATATGATCTCCCCACAAAACAATGACAAGTAGCAATTCACAAACATGTAAAATAGCACTTAGACAATAGCTAGGGATCAACCAATCTCAACCAATCTCAAACTATGAGGGGGATGAAGTGGATCACAAAGATGGTGATGGAGATGATGATGGAGATGGCGCTGGTCTTGGCGGTGGTGTTGATGGAGACTCCGGAGGGGGGATGGAGAAGACCTCCGGAGGTGATTCCGGTGGTGTTTCCCCCCTCCGATCTTCTCCGGTGGCAGCCTTCTATCTCTCTGTTTCTAGTTTGGTGTTTTTCCGCTGCCTCCTTGCGAAACTCCTCGGGGGATTATTTACGCAGTCGTTTTTAGGTCACGAGGAAGCTTCAGGGCGAAGGATCGACGCAAACGGGCCACGAGGGCCAAACTAGGTGGTCCCCCACGGCCTATTACTGTAGTCGCGTGGGGCCCCCCTTTCGTCCTTCTGGCCTCCACTTTTTTCCATCCTTTTTCCCAATGCTTTGTTTCTTCCAAAAAATGATCCCCGTAAATTTTCAGCTCATTTGGACGTTGTTTGGGTCCCTGAAACATCAGAATATAGAAAATAGGGTTTTCTGCCAGTGCAGGGTTAATTCCAAATAAATGGGGAACTGTGAATTATCCCCAAAATCAATATAAAACAATGATATAACCCTTATATGATGCAAATATGATTGAAATATGAGAATTATAATGCAAAGTTCATGTATGCATTTTACATGCATCACTATCCAAGGATGGTGAAAGCCATAAGCTTGGGGATGTGAAGACAACCCCACTGGACCAACACACTCTCGGTTTGCACACGTCTAACTTCTGTTTTTCTATCAATGCACTTTATCGAATAAACTTGGAGCGTCTTTTTGTTTGTTTTTGCTTTGATTTATTTTGTGAGACCACCACACTATCATTTATATATGAGAAAGCTACTGGAAATATGGGTTGAAATATCTTACATGCTTTTATTGTATTGGGAAAAGGGATGTCTTAGTTGATTTTTAATGACACATATAGTTGCATGATTCATGAGTTTCGCTATGAGTAATAATTTGCAAATGCTTTATCATGAGCTATCTTTTATTCATGTTTTGATGCTGTATGTTATTCCACCTTGTTTGACATGAATTAGTTAGTTCTATGAACACTCATGCATGCATCTAGATGGTCATCTTTCTCCCTTTTGCTAGCCCAAAAATTCCAACAAGTAAAAACTTGTTTCCAACACCTTCAACCTAAGTTTTCCAGTGAGTCCACCATATCTACCTATTAGCTTTATGCTATTCCGAGTAGGTTTATCATGTTATTTGTGTTATCTTTACCTCTAAATGAAAATTATTATGTTATTTATTGTATTGGGAAAAGTTGGTTAAAAAGCTCTCGCGAACTTGATGCACACTTTACTTGCATTTAATAAACATGAACCATATATTGTGATTAATATTATGATGATAGTGGCTTGATAAATGTTTAAGGTTGGGAGTTAGCCCATATGTGCTGTCACATGCAAAGCTTTCAATATGTTCCATCATTTATTTAGTTGATATCATGTACTTTTGTTTATGGATGCCTATCATGATGAAATAATGTGGAAATAGAGTGAGTTTAAATGAGTTTGTATAAATGGTTAGAGAGAAACCTGGGCCGCTAATCTAAGCCATCCATCATTCATGGTGGAAATTTACTTACATGCTATTTTGAACTTTCTATGATACACCCTACAATAAAAAGCTATATCAAGTGGTAAATAAAGAGGGTGTTGAGATTGTTAATTATGTTTGTTTGTCTTGTTGTTTTGATGTGGGCTTGATCCATATCATGGGACAAGAGGTACCCGAGTTGAGTCTCTTGATGATACCATTATTACTTACAATGATAGATAACTTAAACTTGCTTTGTTTCCCAAGTTGAGTAATCATGGTGTAGGTACTTGTATTCAAAGGGCATGAGACATCTAACCTTTACTTTATCAAGTCCACTACTCATATTTGCTTTCACATTTAGCTTTAATCATTCAAGATGCTATGATAGGGGAATGAGAGCTTTACACCAAGTATTAACATTGCAATCAATAAGTTAAGAAGAATAGTTTGGAGGATAGATGAAACTTATGCATGTTTGACCTCTACTCATTTATATATCTTTTCCAAAGTGTCCACCTTTTATATTCAGATTTTCATCTACACTCTATGGACCACAAGTATGCAAAAGTAAGAATGTCCATATTACTATCTTTTATGTTACACTTTGTGAACTATCATTGATCATCCTTGCATTGAATATTTGATATCACTTTATAAACTGTTTGCATATTGCTACCTCTTTGAATAATGAATCATTTGACTCTATGTAGCAATAACTTCATCACTTCATTCATCACATGTACCTTACAATATTTGATCAAATTTATGATGGTGGCATGTCACTTCAAAAATTATTTTGTTTTATCGTTTACCTACTCGAGGACGAGTAGGAACTAAGCTTGGGGATGCTTGATACGTCTCAAACGTATCAATAATTTTTGATGTTCCATGCATGTTTTATATCAATTGGCACATGTTTTTTATACACTTTATATCATATTATGGCATTTATTGGACTAACCTACTAATAGTTCCAAAGTGCACAATCTTCTTGTTTTCCTATTTGTTGTGTAGTAATTATCAAAAAAACACAATAGGAAACCATATTGGAGTCGAATTGGGACTTTCCTGAAATCTGTCTCTTCCAACAGATTTCATAGATCGTCAGTTTGAGACCTGAAGACGACGTCAACTGAAGATCTCACAATGGTCAAAGTTGTGGAAAATTTTCATAACTTTCATTTAAGCCCAAGAACAGCCCAATCGGAGTTCCGTAGCTCCGGGAATCCTCGTTTTACTGAAGTTCAAATATCTGATTACGGGATTCCGAAAGTTGGTGACGTGATTGACTCCATCTCTTACCAAATTTGGAGGATTCGACCAAGCCACGACTTTGGGACCTCATTAAGGATATGAGGGGTCCCTAGAAAGGTTCTAGAGGTGCCCAAGAGCTATTGGATCAAGGGGCCATCCATCGGAGGGCCGAGAAGCATTGTCTCCACCTATATATAGAGAGGAAACCCTAGTTTTGGAGGGGGTCACCAAAAAGCCACGAATTTTCCTCCTCTTGGCGGCCGATCCTAGTGTCCAATCCTTTGTGTCATCATGTTTCCCAACGACCTTCTTCCAGTCCTTTCAGAATTTTGTGGTTGGCTTGGTACGGTGCTCTGATCGTATGGGTTTGTGGTTGGCTTGGTACTCAGATCGCTTGGGTTTGTGGTTCGCTTGGTGGTTTTCTTGCTGCTCGCTTTGCTGCATTTGTTTTACCTTGTAAATGGCTTCATCGTTATCTTAAGATATTATTCGTCATTGTTTCTTCGTGCTGTTTTTGTTCCTATGGATGACCACTAGTCTTTACTAATCGATCATATTCACTATGCTGTACTTGTAGACGGTCCGTAGCGCAAACAACGTAGCCGAAGGCAGAAATATGCAGTTTCTGATGCTCACAATTAATGTCGTGGCCTACTTCATTAGCAACTCCCTCCCCCTGCCGAGCAACAAAGACGATCGCTACTACCGTAAGATGGCATTTTACCAAACTCTTATGATGTATATGTGCCCCACCGCAGCCGCCATGACCCTCTATGTATGGTACGTATTTCTTTCCCAGTCCATCATTTAATTTGCTTTTGCTTTAGTTCTATAGTACAACCTAGCCTGACCCTCTTTCTTTGCCAGGAGCTGTACCGACAAAGCTGCATGGTACGAAAATGAGGCTGCCCATGAGAAGGAGGCCATCCTCTTCGCGGCCGCCAAGACTAGCTTCCAAGAAGCTGCCACCATGCTGTACGCGGCCCGGAGGGGCGAGAAGGTGTCGTCCAAGCGAAAGGCGTGCACGCCGCTGCCCTAGAGGACTTCAATGCAGGCGAACAAGTGTGTGCTGATGCCAAACCGCCGCGCCAGGGGTTCATGATGCTTCCCGATTTCATCAGGTGGACTGTACGTGGAGCCCTTATTGTTGGTGCAGGCGTGTCCGCCGGCATGGGCATGTGTGCTATAAAGCGATATCCTACAGTACGCTCTACAGGTTTGACCAGCTGAAAATAAAGGACTTGGGACAAGAAACGCCGTACGAGCATGCTGCTCGTATCGTCTTCTATATTGTGATATACACCTTCCACCTTAATGTCGCGGTGTCAGCGTTCCTAGGACGTTAGATGGTGTATGCTGGCCGTTAGGGTAGAGGTTCTTGATGATGCAATGCTTGGTTTAGCCTGATGATGCAATTCTATGGCAACCAAAGTACAGTACCTCCATTATCTAATTCAGTTAACTCAATTTTTTTCCCATATAATAATTTATTTTCCTCTAATGCCATCGATGTAACATACAAAGAGCAAAAAAAAAAGGGTTCACTGTGGTCCGAACTTGCAACCATCCAGTTTTAGTTTTTCGACTACGACGCGTGTTTCTTAGCTATCGGATTTTATTCCCGTCTAGTGCTCGTAGCATAATTAGCTAACAAAATCATGTGTTGTTAATCCATAATTTATTTTCCCATCTAGTAATTTATTTTCCTCTCATGCTGTTGTAACATACAAAGAGCAAAAAATAAAATGCTTCTCAGGGGTTCGAACTTGCCACCATCCTATCTTACCTTTTCAACTAGGAGCGTGTTTTTTAGCTATCTATTTTTTAGATTATTTTTTTCATCTAGTGCTCATATCATAAATAGCTAAAAGAAAAACATGCGATGTTATGCCGCAATTTTATTTCCCCTATAATATATTTAAGTTCTATAGGGGAAATAAAGTATCCAGTATCCCTATTCTCGGTCCGTATCTGCGGGCTCCTCGCGCCCCACGCCTTCTCCGCTCTCTCTCTCTGACATTGCTGCTATAGAGCTTCCACTCCATCATCATTCCTGGCCTGCTACAGTACAGTAACCATGGTAACTCACTACTAGGAAACTAGATATAGGTGGAACCACATTCTGTGGCGCACCAAACTGCTATGCGCCACAGAAAATATTTTTGTGGCGCATAGTTTTGCATGCGCCACAGAATTCCAAAATTCTGTGGCGCACGGGAACCGAGTGAGCCACATAAATATGGCTTTCTGTGGTGCATGACTCTAGTTGTTTGGAAAAATAAAAAATATACATTTTGACTTTTTTTTCAAAAGTTGGTGAAAAACATATTAAAACGGTCATAACTTTTGCATACGACGTCGAAAAAATGCGTTTAATACCTTCAAAAAAACTAGATAAAATTTCGGAACTGCCCTCACTCGGGGATACCCGGTTGGACATTTCTCGGATTCTCAAAATTTCAAACGAAAAAAAGATATGGCCAAAAGAAGAAACTTTCCAGCAAAATCAAAAAAATTCAAAAAAAAATACAATTCTGTGGCGCATGTCTAACCCATGCGCCACAGAATTGTTGGGCGAGATTCCAAATTTTGAATCCCGCCAGCCCCTTCTCCCTCTCTTTTCTCCTTCTCTCCTCCACTTCACCCTCCACTTCACTCCATCATCAATGCATTCTCCCCCGCTCTCTCTCTCTGAGCTGCTGCTGCAGAGTTGCTTGCCACATGGGAGAAAAGATTCATTCGATCTTCCGCAGCCGGAAATTTGGGGCATGCACTAGTAAAGTACTGGACTGTAGCGATGCCTCGCCCATCTCCGGCCTATAAAATGCAGTACCCTTTCTCCTCAAGCAGCACACAAGCAAAGCAACTACCCTTCCTTTATTCTTCTTCTTCTTCCATATTTATTACAGTTCCTAGTGTCCAATCCTTTGTGTCATCACGTTTCCCGACGACGTTCTTCCAGTCCTTTCAGAATTTTGTGGTTGGCTTGGTGCTCTAATCGCTTGGCTTTGTGGTTGGCTTGGTACTCAGATCGCTTGGGTTTGTGGTTCGCTTGGTGGTTTTCTTGCTGCTTTCTTTGCTGCATTTGTTTCAGCTTGTAAATGGCTTCATCGTTATCTTAAGGTATTATTCGTCATTGTTTCTTCGTGCTGTTTTTTGTTCCTATGGATGACCACTAGTCTTTGCTAATCGATTATGTTCACTATGCTGTACTTGTAGATGGTCCGTAGTGCAAACAACGTAGTCGAAGCCGGAAATATGCAGTTTCTGATGCTCACAATTAATGCCGTGGCCTACTTCCTCAGCAACTCCCTCCCCCCTCCGAGCAACAAAGACGATCGCTACTACCGTAAGATGGCAATTTACCAAACACTTATGATGTATATGTGCCCCACCGCAGCCGCCATGACCCTCTATGCATGGTACGTATTTCTTTCCCAGTCCATCATTTAATTTGCTTTTGCTTTAGTTCTATAGTACAACCTAGCCTGACCCACTTTCTTTGCCAGGAGCTGTACCTACAAAGCTGCATGGTACGAAAATGAGGCTGCCCATGAGAAGGAGGCCATCCTCTTCGCGGCCGCCAAGACTAGCTTCCAAGAAGCTGCCATCATGCTGCACGTGGCCAGGAGGGGCGAGAAGGCTGCCATCGCTCGGGCCATACAGGCGCTCGTACCCGAGCACCTGCTGGACGCCGATGAAGGTGTCGTCCAGGCAAAAGGCGTGCACGCCGCTGCCCTAGAGGACTTCAATGCACGTGAACAAGTGTGTGATGATGCCAAGCCGCCGCGCCAGGGGTTCATGATGCTTCCCGATTTCATCAGGTGGACTGTACGTGGAGCCCTTATTGTTGGTGCAGGCGTGTCCGCCGGCATGGGCATGTGTGTTATAGAAGCGATATCTTACAGTACGCTCTACAGGTTTGACCAGCTGACAATAAAGGACTTGGGTAAAGACACGCCGTACGAGCATGCTGCTCGTATCGTCTTCTATATTCTGATGTACACCTTCCACCTTAATGTCGCGGTGTCAGCGTTCTTAGGACGTTAGATGGTATATGCTGGACGTTAGGGTAGAGGTGCCTGATGATGCAATGCTTGGTTTAGCCTGATGATGTAATTCTATGGCAACCAAAGTACAGTATCTCCATTATCTAACTCAGTTAACTCAAATTTTTTCCCATATAATAATTTATTTTCCTCTAATGCCATCGACGTAACATACAACGAGCAAAAAAAAAAGGCTTCACTGTCGTTCGAACTTGCAACCATCCAGTTTTATTTTTTCGACTACGACGCGAGTTTCTTAGCTATCTATTTTCAGGATTTATTTCCCGTCTAGTGCTCGTAGCATAATTAGCTAATAAAATCATGTGTTGTTAATTCACAATTTATTTTCCCATCTAATAATTTATTTTCCTCTCATGCCGTTGTAACATACAAAGAGCAAAAAACAAAATGCTTCTCAGGGGTTCGAACTTACAACCATCCTATTTTACCTTTTCAACTAGGAGCGTGTTTTTTAGCTATCTATTTTTTAGATTATTTTTTTCATCTAGTGCTCATATCATAAATAGCTAAAAGAAAAACAT
This sequence comes from Puccinellia tenuiflora, assembly GCA_012064385.1. Lineage (NCBI taxonomy): Eukaryota > Viridiplantae > Streptophyta > Magnoliopsida > Poales > Poaceae > Puccinellia > Puccinellia tenuiflora. Next base: position 1,393,114 of record QRDG01000022.1, on the reverse strand, counting down.
GCGATGTTATGCTGCAATTTTATTTCCCCTATAATATATTTAAGTTCTATAGGGGAAATAAAGTATCCAGTGTATCCCTATTCTCGCTCCGTATCTGAGGGCTCCTCGCGCCCCACGCCTTCTCCCCTCTCTCTCTCTGACGTTGTTGCTGTAGAGCTTGCACTCCATCATTATTCATGGCCTGCTACAGTACAGTAACCATGATAACTCACTACTAGAAACTAGATATAGGTGGAACCACATTCTGTGGCGCACCAAACTGCCATGCGCCACAGAAAATATTTTTGTGGCGCATAGTTTTGCATGCGCCACAGAATTCCAAAATTCTGTGGCGCACGGGAACCGAGTGCGCCACAGAAATATGGCTTTCTGTGGCGCATGGGTCTAGTTGTTAGGAAAAATAAAAAATACACATTTTGACTTTTTTTTCAAAAGTTGGTGAAAAAATATTAAAACGGTCATAACTTTTGCATACGACGTCGAAAAAATGCGTTTAATAACTTCAAAAAAACTAGAGAAAATTTGGAACCGCCCTCACTCGGGTTTACCCGATTGGACATTTCTCGGATTCTCAAAATTCCAAACGAAACAAAAGTTATGGCCAAAAGAAGAAATTTTCCAGCAAAATAAAAAAATAAAAAAAAATACAATTCTGTGGCGCATGTCTAGCCCATGCGCCACATAATTGTTGGGCGGGATTCCAAATTTTGAATCCCGCCAGCCCCTTCTCCCTCTCTTTTCTCCTTCTCTCCTCCACTTCTCCCTCCACTTCACTCCATCATCAATGCCTTCTCCCCGCTCTCTCTCTCTGAGCTGCTGCTGCAGAGTTGCTTGCCACATGGGAGAAAAGATTCATTCGATCTTCCGCAGACGGAAATTTGGGGCATGCACTAGTAACAAGTACTGGACTGTAGCGATGCCTCGTCCATCTTCGGCCTATAAAATGCAGTACCCTTTCTACTCAAGCAGCACACAAGCAAAGCAACTACCCTTCCTTTCTTCTTCTTCTTCCATCTTTATTACAGTTCCTAGTGTCCAATCCTTTGTGTCATCATGTTTTCCGACGACCTTCTTCCAGTCCTTTCAGAATTTTGTGGTTGGCTTGGTGCTCTGATCGCTTGGGTTTGTGGTTGGCTTGGTACTCAGATCGCTTGGGTTTGTGGTTCGCTTGGCGGTTTTCTTGCTGCTCGCTTTGCTGCATTTGTTTCAGCTTGTAAATGGCTTCATCGTTATCTTAAGGTATTATTCGTCATTGTTTCTTCGTGCTGTTTTTTGTTCCTATGGATGACCACTAGTCTTTGCTAATCGATCATGTTCACTATGCTGTACTTGTAGACGGTCCGTAGCGCAAACAACGTAGCCGAAGCCGGAAATATGCAGTTTCTGATGCTCACAATTAATGTCGTGGCCTACTTCCTCAGCAACTCCCTCCCCCCGCCGAGCAACAAAGACGATCGCTACTACCGTAAGATGGCATTTTACCAAACTCTTATGATGTATATGTGCCCCACCGCAGCCGCCATGACCCTTTATGCATGGTACGTATTTCTTTCCCAGTCCATCATTTAATTTGCTTTTGCTTTAGTTCTATAGTACAACCTAGCCTGACCCTCTTTCTTTGCCAGGAGCTGTACCTACAAAGCTGCATGGTACGAAAATGAGGCTGCCCATAAGAATGAGGCCATCCTCTTCGCGGCCGCCAAGTACTAGCTTCCAAGAAGCTGCCATCATGCTGTACGCGGCCCGGAGGGGCGAGAAGGCTGCCATCGCTCGGGCCATACAGGCGCTCGTACCCGAGCACCTGCTGGACGCCGATGAAGGTGTCGTCCAAGCAAAAGGCGTGCACGCCGCTGCCCTAGAGGACTTCAATGCACGCGAACAAGTGTGCGCTGATGCCAAGCCGCCGTGCCAGGGGTTCATGATGCTTCCCGATTTCATCAGGTGGACTGTACGTGGAGCCCTTATTGTTGGTGCAGGCGTGTCCGCCGGCATGGGCATGTGTGCTATAGAAGCGATATCCTACAGTACGCTCTACAGGTTTGACCAGCTGACAATAAAGGACTTGGGTAAAGACACGCCGTACGAGCATGCTGCTCGTATCGTCTTCTATATTGTGATATACACCTTCCACCTTAATGTCGCGGTGTCAGCGTTCTTAGGTACGTTAGATGGTGTATGCTGGCCGTTAGGGTAGAGGTGTCTGATGATGCAATGCTTGGTTTAGCCTGATAATGCAATTCTATGGCAACCAAAGTACAATACCTTCATTATCTAACTCAGTTAACTCAATTTTTTTCCCATATAATAATTTATTTTCCTCTAATGCCATCGACGTAACATACAAAGAGCAAAAAAAAAGGGTTCACTGTCGTCCGAACTTGCAACCATCCAGTTTTAATTTTTCGACTACGACGCGTGTTTCTTAGCTATTCGGATTTTTTTCCCGTCTAGTGCTCGTAGCATAATTAGCTAACAAAATCATGTGTTGTTAATCCATAATTTATATTCCCATCTAGTAATTTATTTTCCTCTCATGCCGTTGTAACATACAAAGAGCAAAAAACAAAATGCTTCTCAGGGGTTCGAACTTGCCACCATCCTATTTTACCTTTTCAACTAGGAGCGTGTTTTTTAGCTATCTATTTTTTAGATTATTTTTTCATCTAGTGCTCATATTATAAATAGCTAAAAGAAAAACATGCGATGTTATGCCGCAATTTTATTTCCCCTATAATATATTTATGTTCTATAGGGGAAATAAAGTATCCAGCGTATCCCTATTCTCGGTCCGTATCTGCGGGCTCCTCGCGCCCCACGCCTTCTCCCCTCTCTCTCTCTCTCTCTCTCTGACGTTGCTGCTGTAGAGCTTCCACTCCATCATCATTCCTGGCCTGCTACAGTACAGTAACCATGTTAACTCACTACTAGGAAACTAGCTATAGGTGGAACCACATTCTGTGGCGCACCAAACTGCCATGCGCCACAGAAAATATTTTTGTGGCGCATAGTTTTGCATGCGCCACAGAATTCCAAAATTCTGTGGCGCACGGGAACCGAGTGCGCCACAGAAATATGGCTTTCTGTGGCGCATGGGTCTAGTTGTTAGGAAAAATAAAAAATACACATTATGACTTTTTTTTCAAAAGTTGGTGAAAAAATATTAAAACAGTCATAACTTTTGCATACAACGTCGAAAAAATGCGTTTAATACCTTCAAAAAAACTAGAGAAAATTTCGGAACCGCCCTCACTCGGGTTTACCCGGTTGGACATTTCTCGGATTCTCAAAATTCCAAACGAAAAAAAGTTATGGCCAAAAGAAGAAATTTTCCAGCAAAATAAAAAAAATTCAAAAAAAATACAATTCTGTGGCGCATGTCTAGCCCATGCGCCACAGAATTGTTGGGCGGGATTCCAAATTTTGAATCCCGCCAGCCCCTTCTCCCTCTCTTTTCTCCTTCTCTCCTCCACTTCTCCCTCCACTTCACTCCATCATCAATGCCTTCTCCCCGCTCTCTCTCTCTGAGCTGCTGCTGCAGAGTTGCTTGCCACATGGGAGAAAAGATTCATTCGATCTTCCGCAGCCGGAAATTTGAGGCATGCACTAGTTACAAGTACTGGACTGTAGCGATGCCTCGTCCATCTCCGGCCTATAAAATGCAGTACCCTTTCTCCTCAAGCAGCACACAAGCAAAGCAACTACCCTTCCTTTCTTCTTCTTCTTCCATCTTTATTACAGTTCCTAGTGTCCAATCCTTTGTGTCATCATGTTTCCTGACGACCTTCTTCCAGTCCTTTCAGAATTTTGTGGTTGGCTTGGTGCTCTGATCGCTTGGGTTTGTGGTTGGCTTGGTACTCAGATCGCTTGGGTTTGTGGTTCGCTTGGTGGTTTTCTTGCTGCTCGCTTTGCTGCATTTGTTTCAGCTTGTAAATGGCTTCATCGTTATATTAAGGTATTATTCGTCATTGTTTCTTCGTATTGTTTTTTGTTCCTATGGATGACCACTAGTCTTTGCTAATCGATCATGTTCACTATGCTGTACTTGTAGACTGTCCGTAGCGCAAACAACGTAGCCGAAGCCGGAAATATGCAGTTTCTGATACTCACAATTAATGTCGTGGCCTACTTCCTCAGCAACTCCCTCCCCCCGCCGAGCAACAAAGACGATCGCTACTACCGTAAGATGGCATTTTAGCAAACTCTTATAATGTATATGTGCCCCACCGCAGCCGCCATGACCCACTATGCATGATACGTATTTCTTTCCCAGTCCATCATTTAATTTGCTTTTGCTTTAGTTCTATAGTACAACCTAGCCTGACCCTCTTTCTTTGCCAGGAGCTGTACCTACAAAGATGGATGGTACGAAAATGAGGCTGCCCATGAGAAGGAGGCCATCCTCTTCGCGGCCGCCAAGACTAGCTTCCAAGAAGCTGCCATCATGCTGTACGCAGCCCGGAGGGGCGAGAAGGCTGCCATCGCTCGGGCCATACAGGCGCTCGTACCCGAGCACCTGCTGGACGCCGATGAAGGTGTCGTCCAAGCAAAAGGCGTGCACGCCGCTGCCCTAGAGGACTTCAATGCACGCGAACAAGTGTGCGTTGATGCCAAGCCGCCGCACCAGGTGCACTGTACGTGGAGCCCTTATTGTTGGTGCAGGCGTGTCCGCCGGCATGGGCATGTGTGCTATAGAAGCGATATCCTACAGTACGCTCTACAGGTTTGACCAGCTGACAATAAAGGACTTGGGTAAAGACACGCCGTACGAGCATGCTGCTCGTATCGTCTTCTATATTGTGATATACACCTTCCACCTTAATGTCGCGGTGTCAGCGTTCTTAGGACGTTAGATGGTGTATGCTGGCCGTTAGGGTAGAGGTGCCTGATGATGCAATGCTTGGTTTAGCCTGATGATGCAATTCTATGGCAACCAAAGTACAGTACCTCCATTATCTAACTCAGTTAACTCAATTTTTTTCCCATATAATAATTTATTTTCCTCTAATGCCATCGACGTAACATACAAAGAGCAAAAAAAAAGGGTTCACTGTCGTCCGAACTTGCAACCATCCAGTTTTATTTTTTCGACTACGACGCGTGTTTCTTAGCTATCGGATTTTTTTCCCGTCTAGTGCTCGTAGCATAATTAGCTAACAAAATCATGTGTTGTTAATCCACAATTTATTTTCCCATCTAGTAATTTATTTTCCTCTCATGCCGTTGTAACATACAAAGAGCAAAAAACAAAATGCTTCTCAGGGGTTCGAACTTGCCACCATCCTATTTTACCTTTTCAACTAGGAGCGTGTTTTTTAGCTATCTATTTTTAGATTATTTTTTTCATCTAGTGCTCATATCATAAATAGCTAAAAGAAAAACATGCGATGTTATGCCGCAATTTTATTTCCCCTATAATATATTTATGTTCTATAGGGGAAATAAAGTATCCAGCGTATCCCTATTCTCGGTCCGTATCTGCGGGCTCCTCGCGCCCCACGCCTTCTCCCCTCTCTCTCTCTCTCTCTGACGTTGCTGCTGTAGAGCTTCCACTCCATCATCATTCCTGGCCTGCTACAGTACAGTAACCATGGTAACTCACTACTAGGAAACTAGCTATAGGTGGAACCACATTCTGTGGCGCACCAAACTGCCATGCGCCACAGAAAATATTTTTGTGGCGCATAGTTTTGCATGCGCCACAGAATTCCAAATTCTGTGGCGCACGGGAACCGGAGTGCGCCACAGAAATATGGCTTTCTGTGGCGCATGGGTCTAGTTGTTAGGAAAAATAAAAAATACACATTTTGACCTTTTTTTCAAAAGTTGGTGAAAAAATATTAAAACGGTCATAACTTTTGCATACGATGTCGAAAAAATGCGTTTAATACCTTAAAAAAACTAGAGAAAATTTCGGAACCGCCCTCACCCGGGTTTACCCGGTTGGACATTTCTCGGATTCTCAAAATTCCAAACGAAAAAAAAGTTATGGCCAAAAGAAGAAATTTTCCAGCAAAATCAAAAAAATTCAAAAAAATACAATTCTGTGGCGCATGTCTAGCCCATGCGCCACAGAATTGTTGGGCGGGATTCCAAATTTTGAATCCCGCCAGCCCCTTCTCCCTCTCTTTTCTCCTTCTCTCCTCCACTTCTCCCTCCACTTCACTCCATCATCAATGCCTTCTCCCCGCTCTCTCTCTCTCTGAGCTGCTGCTGCAGAGTTGCTTGCCACATGGGAGAAAAGATTCATTCGATCTTCCGCAGCCGGAAATTTGGGGCATGCACTAGTAACAAGTACTGGACTGTAGCGATGCCTCGTCCATCTCCGGCCTATAAAATGCAGTACCCTTTCTCCTCAAGCAGCACACAAGCAAAGCAACTACCCTTCCTTTCTTCTTCTTCTTCCATCTTTATTACAGTTCCTAGTGTCCAATCCTTTGTGTCATCATGTTTCCCGACGACCTTCTTCCAGTCCTTTCAGAATTTTGTGGTTGGCTTGGTGCTCTGATCGCTTGGGTTTGTGGTTGGCTTGGTACTCAGATCGCTTGGGTTTGTGGTTCGCTTGGTGGTTTTCTTGCTGCTCGCTTTGCTGCATTTGTTTCAGCTTGTAAATGGCTTCATCGTTATCTTAAGGTATTATTCGTCATTGTTTCTTCGTGCTGTTTTTTGTTCCTATGGATGACCACTAGTCTTTGCTAATCGATCATGTTCACTATGCTGTACTTGTAGACGGTCCGTAGCGCAAACAACGTAGCCGAAGCCGGAAATATGCAGTTTCTGATGCTCACAATTAATGCCGTGGCCTACTTCCTCAGCAACTCCCTCCCCCCGCCGAGCAACAAAGACGATCGCTACTACCGTAAGATGGCATTTTACCAAACTCTTATGATGTATATGTGCCCCACCGCAGCCGCCATGACCCTCTATGCATGGTACGTATTTCTTTCCCAGTCCATCATTTAATTTGCTTTTGCTTTAGTTCTATAGTACAACCTAGCCTGACCCTCTTTCTTTGCCAGGAGCTGTACCTACAAAGCTGCATGGTACGAAAATGAGGCTGCCCATGAGAAGGAGGCCATCCTCTTCGCGGCCGCCAAGACTAGCTTCCAAGAAGCTGCCATCATGCTGTACGCGGCCCGGAGGGGCGAGAAGGCTGCCATCGCTCGGGCCATACAGGCGCTCGTACCCGAGCACCTGCTGGACGCCGATGAAGGTGTCGTCCAAGCAAAAGGCGTGCACGCCGCTGCCCTAGAGGACTTCAATGCACGCGAACAAGTGTGCGCTGATGCCAAGCCGCCGCGCCAGGGGTTCATGATGCTTCCCGATTTCATCAGGTGGACTGTACGTGGAGCCCTTATTGTTGGTGCAGGCGTGTCCGCCGGCATGGGCATGTGTGCTATAGAAGCGATATCCTACAGTACGCTCTACAGGTTTGACCAGCTGACAATAAAGGACTTGGGTAAAGACACGCCGTACGAGCATGCTGCTCGTATCGTCTTCTATATTGTGATGTACACCTTCCACCTTAATGTCGCGGTGTCAGCGTTCTTAGGACGTTAGATGGTGTATGCTGGCCGTTAGGGTAGAGGTGCCTGATGATGCAATGCTTGGTTTAGCCTGATGATGCAATTCTATGGCAACCAAAGTACAGTACCTCCATTATCTAACTCAGTTAACTCAATTTTTTTCCCATATAATAATTTATTTTCCTCTAATGCCATCGACGTAACATACAAAGAGCAAAAAAAAAGGCTTCACTGTCGTCCGAACTTGCAACCATCCAGTTTTATTTTTTCGACTACGACGCGTGTTTCTTAGCTATCTATTTTCAGGATTTTTTCCCGTCTAGTGCTCGTAGCATAATTAGCTAACAAAATCATGTGTTGTTAATCCACAATTTATTTTCCCATCTAGTAATTTATTTTCCTCTCATGCCGTTGTAACATACAAAGAGCAAAAAACAAAATGCTTCTCAGGGGTTCGAACTTGCAACCATCCTATTTTACCTTTTCAACTAGGAGCGTGTTTTTTAGCTATCTATTTTTTAGATTATTTTTTTCATCTAGTGCTCATATCATAAATAGCTAAAAGAAAAACATGCGATGTTATGCCGCAATTTTATTTCCCCTATAATATATTTATGTTCTATAGGGGAAATAAATTATCCAGCGTATCCCTATTCTCGTTCCGTATCTGCGGGCTCCTCGCGCCCCACGCTTTCTCCCCTCTCTCTCTCTCCCTCTCTGACGTTGCTGCTGTAGAGCTTCCACTCCATCATCATTCCTGGCCTGCTACAGTACAGTAACCATGGTAACTCACTACTAGGAAACTAGCTATAGGTGGAACCACATTCTGTGGCGCACCAAACTGCCATGCGCCACAGAAAATATTTTTGTGGCGCATAGTTTTGCATGCGCCACAGAATTCCAAAATTCTGTGGCGCACGGGAACCGAGTGCGCCACAGAAATATGGCTTTCTGTGGCGCATGGGTCTAGTTGTTAGGAAAAATAAAAAATACACATTTTGACTTTTTTTTCAAAAGTTGGTGAAAAAATATTAAAACGGTCATAACTTTTGCATACGATGTCGAAAAAATGCGTTTAATACCTTAAAAAAATAGAGAAAATTCCGGAACCGCCCTCACCAGGGTTTACCCGGTTGGACATTTCTCGGATTCTCAAAATTCCAAACGAAAAAAAGTTATGGCCAAAAGAAGAAATTTTCCAGCAAAATCAAAAAAATAAAAAAAATACAATTCTGTGGCGCATGTCTAGCCCATGCGCCACAGAATTGTTGGGCGGGATTCCAAATTTTGAATCCCGCCAGCCCCTTCTCCCTCTCTTTTCTCCTTCTCTCCTCCACTTCTCCCTCCACTTCACTCCATCATCAATGCCTTCTCCCCGCTCTCTCTCTCTCTGAGCTGCTGCTGCAGAGTTGCTTGCCACATGGGAGAAAAGATTCATTCGATCTTCCGCAGCCGGAAATTTGGGGCATGCACTAGTAACAAGTACTGGACTGTAGCGATGCCTCGTCCATCTCCGGCCTATAAAATGCAGTACCCTTTCTCCTCAAGCAGCACACAAGCAAAGCAACTACCCTTCCTTTCTTCTTCTTCTTCCATCTTTATTACAGTTCCTAGTGTCCAATCCTTTGTGTCATCATGTTTCCCGACGACCTTCTTCCAGTCCTTTCAGAATTTTGTGGTTGGCTTGGTGCTCTGATCGCTTGGGTTTGTGGTTGGCTTGGTACTCAGATCGCTTGGGTTTGTGGTTCGCTTGGTGGTTTTCTTGCTGCTCGCTTTGCTGAATTTGTTTCAGCTTGTAAATGGCTTCATCGTTATCTTAAGGTATTATTCGTCATTGTTTCTTCGTGCTGTTTTTTGTTCCTATGGATGACCACTAGTCTTTGCTAATCGATCATGTTCACTATGCTGTACTTGTAGACGGTCCGTAGCGCAAACAACGTAGCCGAAGCCGGAAATATGCAGTTTCTGATGCTCACAATTAATGTCGTGGCCTACTTCCTCAGCAACTCCCTCCCCCCGCCGAGCAACAAAGACGATCGCTACTACCGTAAGATGGCATTTTACCAAACTCTTATGATGTATATGTGCCCCACCGCAGCCGCCATGACCCTCTATGCATGGTACGTATTTCTTTCCCAGTCCATCATTTAATTTGCTTTTGCTTTAGTTCTATAGTACAACCTAGCCTGACCCTCTTTCTTTGCCAGGAGCTGTACCTACAAAGTTGCATGGTACGAAAATGAGGCTGCCCATGAGAAGGAGGTCATCCTCTTCGTGGCCGCCAAGACTAGCTTCCAAGAAGCTGCCATCATGCTGTACGCGGCCCGGAGGGGCGAGAAGGCTGCCATCGCTCGGGCCATACAGGCGCTCGTACCCGAGCACCTGCTGGACGCCGATGAAGGTGTCGTCCAAGCAAAAGGCGTGCACGCTGCTGCCCTAGAGGACTTCAATGCACGCGAACAAATGTGCGCTGATGCCAAGCCGCCGCGCCAGGGGTTCATGATGCTTCCCGATTTCATCAGGTGGACTGTACGTGGAGCCCTTATTGTTGGTGCAGGCGTGTCCGCCGGCATGGGCATGTGTGCTATAGAAGCGATATCCTACAGTACGCTCTACAGGTTTGACCAGCTGACAATAAAGGACTTGGGTAAAGACACGCCGTACGAGCATGCTGCTCGTATCGTCTTCTATATTGTGATGTACACCTTCCACCTTAATGTCGCGGTGTCAGCGTTCTTAGGACGTTAGATGGTGTATGCTGGCCGTTAGGGTAGAGGTGCCTGATGATGCAATGCTTGGTTTAGCCTGATGATGCAATTCTATGGCAACCAAAGTACAGTACCTCCATTATCTAACTCAGTTAACTCAATTTTTTCCCATATAATAATTTATTTTCCTCTAATGCCATCGACGTAACATACAAAGAGCAAAAAAAAAGGCTTCACTGTCGTCCGAACTTGCAACCATCCAGTTTTATTTTTTCGACTACGACGCGTGTTTCTTAGCTATCTATTTTCAGGATTTTTTCCCGTCTAGTGCTCGTAGCATAATTAGCTAACAAAATCATGTGTTGTTAATCCACAATTTATTTTCCCATCTAGTAATTTATTTTCCTCTCATGCCGTTGTAACATACAAAGAGCAAAAAACAAAATGCTTCTCAGGGGTTCGAACTTGCAACCATCCTATTTTACCTTTTCAACTAGGAGCGTGTTTTTTAGCTATCTATTTTTTAATTATTTTTTTCATCTAGTGCTCATATCATAAATAGCTAAAAGAAAAACATGCGATGTTATGCCGCAATTTTATTTCCCCTATAATATATTTATGTTCTATAGGGGAAATAAATTATCCAGCGTATCCCTATTCTCGGTCCGTATCTGCGGGCTCCTCGCGCCCCACGCTTTCTCCCCTCTCTCTCTCTCTCCTCTCTGACGTTGCTGCTGTAGAGCTTCCACTCCATCATCATTCCTGGCCTGCTACAGTACAGTAACCATGGTAACTCACTACTAGGAAACTAGCTATAGGTGGAACCACATTCTGTGGCGCACCAAACTGCCATGCGCTACAGAAAATATTTTTGTGGCGCATAGTTTTGCATGCGCCACAGAATTCCAAAATTCTGTGGCGCACGGGAACGGAGTGCGCCACAGAAATATGGCTTTCTGTGGCGCATGGGTCTAGTTGTTAGGAAAAATAAAAATACACATTTGACTTTTTTTTCAAAAGTTGGTGAAAAAATATTAAAACGGTCATAACTTTTGCATACGATGTCGAAAAAATGCGTTTAATACCTTAAAAAAAACTAGAGAAAATTTCGGAACCGCCCTCACCAGGGTTTACCCGGTTGGACATTTCTCGGATTCTCAAAATTCCAAACGAAAAAAAGTTATGGCCAAAAGAATAAATTTTCCAGCAAAATCAAAAAAATAAAAAAAAATACAATTCTGTGGCGCATGTCTAGCCCATGCGCCACAGAATTGTTGGGCGGGATTCCAAATTTTGAATCCCGCCAGCCCCTTCTCCCTCTCTTTTCTCCTTCTCTCCTCCACTTCTCCCTCCACTTCACTCCATCATCAATGCCTTCTCCCCGCTCTCTCTCTCTCTGAGCTGCTGCTGCAGAGTTGCTTGCCACATGGGAGAAAAGATTCATTCGATCTTCCGCAGCCGGAAATTTGGGGCATGCACTAGTAACAAGTACTGGACTGTAGCGATGCCACGTCCATCTCCGGCCTATAAAATGCAGTACCCTTTCTCCTCAAGCAGCACACAAGCAAAGCAACTACGCTTCCTTTCTTCTTCTTCTTCCATCTTTATTACAGTTCCTAGTGTCCAATCCTTTGTGTCATCATGTTTCCCGACGACCTTCTCCCAGTCCTTTCAGAATTTTGTGGTTGGCTTGGTGCTCTGATCGCTTGGATTTGTGGTTGGCTTGGTACTCAGATCGCTTGGGTTTGTGGTTCGCTTGGTGGTTTTCTTGCTGCTCGCTTTGCTGCATTTGTTTCAGCTTGTAAATGGCTTCATCGTTATCTTAAGGTATTATTCGTCATTGTTTCTTCGTGCTGTTTTTTGTTCCTATGGATGACCACTAGTCTTTGCTAATCGATCATGTTCACTATGCTGTACTTGTAGACGGTCCGTAGCGCAAACAACGTAGCCGAAGCCGGAAATATGCAGTTTCTGATGCTCACAATTAATGCCGTGGCCTACTTCCTCAGCAACTCCCTCCCCCCGCCGAGCAACAAAGACGATCGCTACTACCGTAAGATGGCATTTTACCAAACTCTTATGATGTATATGTGCCCCACCGCAGCCGCCATGACCCTCTATGCATGGTACGTATTTCTTTCCCAGTCCATCATTTAATTTGCTTTTGCTTTAGTTCTATAGTACAACCTAGCCTGACCCTCTTTCTTTGCCAGGAGCTGTACCTACAAAGCTGCATGGTACGAAAATGAGGCTGCCCATGAGAAGGAGGCCATCCTCTTCGTGGCCGCCAAGACTAGCTTCCAAGAAGCTGCCATCATGCTGTACGCGGCCCGGAGGGGCGAGAAGGCTGCCATCGCTCGGGCCATACAGGCGCTCGTACCCGAGCACCTGCTGGACGCCGATGAAGGTGTCGTCCAAGCAAAAGGCGTGCACGCTGCTGCCCTAGAGGACTTCAATGCACGCGAACAAGTGTGCGCTGATGCCAAGCCGCCACGCCAGGGGTTCATGATGCTTCCCGATTTCATCAGGTGGACTGTACGTGGAGCCCTTATTGTTGGTGCAGGCGTGTCCGCCGGCATGGGCATGTGTGCTATAGAAGCGATATTCTACAGTACGCTCTACAGGTTTGACCGGCTGACAATAAAGGACTTGGGTAAAGACACGCCGTACGAGCATGCTGCTCGTATCGTCTTCTATATTGTGATGTACACCTTCCACCTTAATGTCGCGGTGTCAGCGTTCTTAGGACGTTAGATGGTGTATGCTGGCCGTTAGGGTAGAGGTGCCTGATGATGCAATGCTTGGTTTAGCCTGATGATGCAATTCTATGGCAACCAAAGTACAGTACCTCCATTATCTAACTCAGTTAACTCAATTTTTTCCCATATAATAATTTATTTTCCTCTAATGCCATCGACGTAACATACAAAGAGCAAAAAAAAAGGCTTCACTGTCGTCCGAACTTGCAACCATCCAGTTTTATTTTTTCGACTACGACGCGTGTTTCTTAGCTTTCTATTTTCAGGATTTTTTCCCCGTCTAGTGCTCGTAGCATAATTAGCAAACAAAATCATGTGTTGTTAATCCACAATTTATTTTCCCATCTAGTAATTTATTTTCCTCTCATGCCGTTGTAACATACAAAGAGCAAAAAACAAAATGCTTCTCAGGGGTTCGAACTTGCAACCATCCTATTTTACCTTTTCAACTAGGAGCGTGTTTTTTAGCTATCTATTTTTTAATTATTTTTTTCATCTAGTGCTCATATCATAAATAGCTAAAAGAAAAACATGCGATGTTATGCCGCAATTTTATTTCCCCTATAATATATTTATGTTCTATAGGGGAAATAAATTATCCAGCGTATCCCTATTCTCGGTCCGTATCTGCGGGCTCCTCGCGCCCCACGCTTCTCCCCTCTCTCTCTCTCCCTCTCTGACGTTGCTGCTGTAGAGCTTCCACTCCATCATCATTCCTGGCCTGCTACAGTACAGTAACCATGGTAACTCACTACTAGGAAACTAGCTATAGGTGGAACCACATTCTGTGGCGCACCAAACTGCCATGCGCTACAGAAAATATTTTTGTGGCGCATAGTTTTGCATGAATTCTGTGGCGCACAGGAACGGAGTGCGCCACAGAAATATGGCTTTCTGTGGCGCATGGGTCTAGTTGTTAGGAAAAATAAAAAATACACATTTACCTTTTTTTCAAAAGTTGGTGAAAAAATATTAAAACGGTCATAACTTTTGCATACGATGTCGAAAAAATGCGTTTAATACCTTAAAAAAAACTAGAGAAAATTTCGGAACCGCCCTCACCAGGGTTTACCCGGTTGGACATTTCTCGGATTCTCAAAATTCCAAACAAAAAAAAGTTATGGCCAAAAGAATAAATTTTCCAGGAAAATCAAAAAAATTAAAAAAAATACAATTCTGTGGCGCATGTCTAGCCCATGCGCCACAGAATTGTTGGGCGGGATTCCAAATTTTGAATCCCGCCAGCCCCTTCTCCCTCTCTTTTCTCCTTCTCTCCTCCACTTCTCCCTCCACTTCACTCCATCATCAATGCCTTCTCCCCGCTCTCTCTCTCTCTGAGCTGCTGCTGCAGAGTTGCTTGCCACATGGGAGAAAAGATTCATTCGATCTTCCGCAGTCGGAAATTTGGGGCATGCACTAGTAACAAGTACTGGACTGTAGCGATGCCACGTCCATCTCCGGCCTATAAAATGCAGTACCCTTTCTCCTCAAGCAGCACACAAGCAAAGCAACTACGCTTCCTTTCTTCTTCTTCTTCCATCTTTATTACAGTTCCTAGTGTCCAATCCTTTGTGTCATCATGTTTCCCGACGACCTTCTCCCAGTCCTTTCAGAATTTTGTGGTTGGCTTGGTGCTCTGATCGCTTGGATTTGTGGTTGGCTTGGTACTCAGATCGCTTGGGTTTGTGGTTCGCTTGGTGGTTTTCTTGCTGCTCGCTTTGCTGCATTTGTTTCAGCTTGTAAATGGCTTCATCGTTATCGTAAGGTATTATCGTCATTGTTTCTTCGTGCTGTTTTTTGTTCCTATGGATGACCACTAGTCTTTGCTAATCGATCATGTTCACTATGCTGTACTTGTAGACGGTCCGTAGCGCAAACAACGTAGCCGAAGCCGGAAATATGCAGTTTCTGATGCTCACAATTAATGCCGTGGCCTACTTCCTCAGCAACTCCCTCCCCCCGCCGAGCAACAAAGACGATCGCTACTACCGTAAGATGGCATTTTACCAAACTCTTATGATGTATATGTGCCCCACCGCAGCCGCCATGACCCTCTATGCATGGTACGTATTTCTTTCCCAGTCCATCATTTAATTTGCTTTTGCTTTAGTTCTATAGTACAACCTAGCCTGACCCTCTTTCTTTGCCAGGAGCTGTACCTACAAAGCTGCATGGTACGAAAATGAGGCTGCCCATGAGAAGGAGGCCATCCTCTTCGTGGCCGCCAAGACTAGCTTCCAAGAAGCTGCCATCATGCTGTACGCGGCCCGGAGGGGCGAGAAGGCTGCCATCGCTCGGGCCATACAGGCGCTCGTACCCGAGCACCTGCTGGATGCCGATGAAGGTGTCGTCCAAGCAAAAGGCGTGCACGCTGCTGCCCTAGAGGACTTCAATGCACGCGAACAAGTGTGCGCTGATGCCAAGCCGCCACGCCAGGGGTTCAATGATGCTTCCCGATTTCATCAGGTGGACTGTACATGGAGCCCTTATTGTTGGTGCAGGCGTGTCCGCCGGCATGGGCATGTGTGCTATAGAAGCAATATTTTACAGTACGCTCTACAGTTTTGACCGGCTTACAATAAAGGACTTGGATAAAGACACGCCGTACGAGCATGCTGCTCGTATTGTCTTCTATATTGTGATGTACACCTTCCACCTTAATGTCGCGGTGTCAGCGTTCTTAGGACATTAGATGGTGTATGCTGGCCGTTAGGGTAGAGGTGCCTGATGATGCAATGCTTGGTTTAGCCTGATGATGCAATTCTATGGCAACCAAAGTACAGTACCTCCATTATCTAACTCAGTTAACTCAATTTTTTTCCCATATAATAATTTATTTTCCTCTAATGCCATCGACGTAACATACAAAGAGCAAAAAAAAAGGCTTCACTGTTGTCCGAACTTGCAACCATCCAGTTTTATTTTTTCGACTACGACGCGTGTTTCTTAGCTTTCTATTTTCAGGATTTTTCCCCGTCTAGTGCTCGTAGCATAATTAGCAAACAAAATCATGTGTTGTTAATCCACAATTTATTTTCCCATCTAGTAATTTATTTTCCTCTCATGCCGTTGTAACATACAAAGAGCAAAAAACAAAATGCTTCTCAGGGGTTCGAACTTGCAACCATCCTATTTTACCTTTTCAACTAGGAGCATGTTTTTTAGCTATCTATTTTTAATTATTTTTTCATCTAGTGCTCATATCATAAATAGCTAAAAGAAAAACATGCGATGTTATGCCGCAATTTTATTTCCCCTATAATATATTTATGTTCTATAGGGAAATAAATTATCCAGCGTATCCCTATTCTCGGTCCGTATCTGCGGGCTCCTCGCGCCCCACGCTTTCTCCCCTCTCTCTCTCTCTCTCTCTCTCTGACGTTGCTGCTGTAGAGCTTCCACTCCATCATCATTCCTGGCCTGCTACAGTACAGTAACCATGGTAACTCACTACTAGGAAACTAGCTATAGGTGGAACCACATTCTGTGGCGCACCAAACTGCCATGCGCTACAGAAAATATTTTTGTGGCGCATAGTTTTGCAGCGCATAGAATTCCAAAATTCTGTGGCGCACGGAACGGAGTGCGCCACAGAAATATGGCTTTCTTTGTGGCGCATGGGGTCTAGTTGTTAGGAAAAATAAAAAATACACATTTTGACTTTTTTTTCAAAAGTTGGTGAAAAAATATTAAAACGGTCATAACTTTTGCATACGATGTCGAAAAAATGCGTTTAATACCTTAAAAAAAACTAGAGAAAATTTCGGAACCGCCCTCACCAGGGTTTACCCGGTTGGACATTCTCGGATTCTCAAAATTCCAAACGAAAAAAAGTTATGGCCAAAAGAATAAATTTTCCAGGAAAATCAAAAAAATTCAAAAAAAATACAATTCTGTGGCGCATGTCTAGCCCATGCGCCACAGAATTGTTGGGCGGATTCCAAATTTTGAATCCCGCCAGCCCCTTCTCCCTCTCTTTTCTCCTTCTCTCCTCCACTTCTCCGTCCACTTCACTCCAGCATCAATGCCTTCTCCCCACACTCTCTCTCTCTCTGAGCTGCTGCTGCAGAGTTGCTTGCCACATGGGAGAAAAGATTCATTCGATCTTTCGCAACCGGAAATTTGGGGCATGCACTCGTAACAAGTACTGGACTGTAGCGATGCCACGTCCATCTCCGGCCTATTAAATGCAGTACCCTTTCTCCTCAAGCAGCACACAAGCAAAGCAACTACGCTTCCTTTCTTCTTCTTCTTCCATCTTATTACAGTTCCTAGTGTCCAATCCTTTGTGTCATCATGTTTCCCGACGACCTTCTCCAGTCCTTTCAGAATTTTGTGGTTGGCTTGGTGCTCTGATCGCTTGGATTTGTGGTTGGCTTGGTACTCAGATCGCTTGGGTTTGTGGTTCGCTTGGTGGTTTTCTTGCTGCTCGCTTTGCTGCATTTGTTTCAGCTTGTAAATGGCTTCATCGTTATCGTAGGTATTATCGTCATTGTTTCTTCGTGCTGTTTTTGTTCCTATGGATGACCACTAGTCTTTGCTAATCGATCATGTTCACTATGCTGTACTTGTAGACGGTCCGTAGCGCAAACAACGTAGCCGAACCCCGGAAATGGCAGTTTCTGATGCTCACAATTAATGCGTGGCCTACTTCCTCAGCAACTCCCTCCCCCCGCCGAGCAACAAGACGATCGCTACTACCGTAAGATGGCATTTTACCAAACTCTTATGATGTATATGTGCCCCACCGCAGCCGCCATGACCCTCTATGCATGGTACGTATTTCTTTCCCAGTCCCATCATTTAATTTGCTTTTGCTTTAGTTCTATAGTACAAACCTAGCCTGACCCTCTTTCTTTGCCAGGAGCTGTACCTACAAAGCTGCATGGTACGAAAATGAGGCTGCCCATGAGAAGGAGGCCATCCTCTTCGCGGCCGCCAAGACTAGCTTCCAAGAAGCTGCCATCATGCTGTACGCGGCCCGGAGGGGCGAGAAGGCTGCCATCCGCTCGGGCCATACAGGCGCTCGTACCCGAGCACCTGCTGGACACCGATGAAGGTGTCGTCCAAGCAAAAGGCGTGCACGCTGCTGCCCTAGAGGACTTCATGCACGCGAACAAGTGTGCGCTGATGCCAAGCCGCCGCGCCAGGGGTTCATGATGCTTCCCGATTTCAATCAGGTGGACTGTACGTGGAGCCCTTATTGTTGGTGCAGCGTGTCCGCCGGCATGGGCATGTGTGCTATAGAAGCCGATATTCCTACATAACGCTCTACAGGTTTGACCGGCGACAATAAAGGACTTGGGTAAAGACACGCCGTATGAGCATGCTGGCTCGTATCGTCTTCTATATTATGATATACACCTTCCACCTTAATGTAATGGTGTCAGCGTTCTTAGGACGTTAGATGGTGTATGCTGGCCGTTAGGGTAGAGGTTGCCTGATGATGCAATGCTTGGTTTAGCCTGATGATGCAATTCTATGGAACCAAAGTACAGTACCCCCTCCATTATCTAACTCAGTTAACTCAATTTTTTTCCCATATAATAATTTATTTTCCTCTAATGCCATCGACGTAACAATACAAGAGAGAAAAANGGTTTTCTTGCTGCTCGCCGTTAGGGTAGAGGTGCCTGATGATGCAATGCTAGGTTTTTGCCTGATGATGCAATTCTATGGCAACCAAAGTACAGTACCTTCATTATCTAACTCAGTTAACTCAATTTTTTCCCATATAATAATTCATTTTCCTCTAATGCCATCAACGTAACATACAAAGAGCAAAAAAAAGGCTTCACTGTCGTCCGAACTTGCAACCATCTAGTTTTATTTTTTCGACTACGGCGCGTGTTTCTTGGCTATCTTTTTTCAGGATTTTTTTCCCGTCTAGTGCTCGTAGCATAATTAGCTAACAAAATCATGTGTTGTTAATCCACAGAGCAAAAAAAAATGCTTCTCAGGGTTCGAACTTGCCACCATCCTATCTTACCTTTTCAACTAGGAGCGTGTTTTTTAGCTATCTATTTTTTAGATTATTTTTTTCATCTAGTGCTCCTATCATAAATAGCTAAAAGAAAAAACATGCGATGTTATGCCGCAATTTTATTTCCCCTGTAATATATTTTATGTTCTATAGGGGAAATAAAGTATCCAGCGTATACCTATTCTCGGTCCGGATCTGCGGGCTCCTCGCACCCCACGCCTTCTACCCTCTCTCTTTCTCTCTGACGTTGCTGCTGTAGAGCTTCCACTCCATCATCATTCCTGGCCTGCTACAGTACAGTAACCATGGTAACTCACTACTAGGAAACTAGCTATAGGTGGAACCACATTCTGTGGCGCACCAACTGTCATGCGCCACAGAAAATATTTTTGTGGCGCATAGTTTTGCATGAATTCTGTGGTGCACGGGAACCGAGTGCGCCACAGAAATATGGCTTTCTGTGGCGTATGGGTCTAGTTGTTAGGAAAAATAAAATACACATTTTGACTTTTTTTCAAAAGTTGGTGAGAAAATATTAAAACGGTCATAACTTTTGCATACGACGTCGAAAAAAATGCGTTTAATACCTTAAAAAAAAACTAGAGAAAACTTCGGAACCGCCCTCACCAGGGTTTAACCGGTTTGACATTTCTCGGATTCTCAAAATTCCAAACAAAAAAAAGTTATGGCCAAAGAAGAAATTTCCAGCAAAATCAAAAAAATTCAAAAAAAAATACAATTTTGTGGCGCATGGCTAGCCATGCGCCACAGAATTGTTGGGCGGGATTCCAAATTTTGAATCCTGCCAGCCCCTTCTCCTCTCTTTTCTCCTTCTCTCCTCCACTTCTCCCTCCACTTCACTCCATCATCAATGCCTTCTCCCCGCTCTCTCTCTGAGCTGCTGCTGCAGAGTTGCTTGCCACATGGGAGAAAAGATTCATTCGATCTTCCACAGCCGGAAATTTGGGGCATGCACTAGTAACAAGTACCGGACTGTAGCGATGCCTCGTCCATCTCCGGCCTATAAAATGCAGTACCCTTTCTCCTCAAGCAGCACACAAGCAAAGCAACTACCCTTCCTTTCTTCTTCTTCTTCTTCCATCTTTATTACAGTTCCTAGTGTCCAATCCTTTGTGTCATCAAGTTTCCCGATGACCTTCTTCCAGTCCTTTCAGAATTTTGTGGTTGGCTTGGTGCTCTGATCGCTTGGGTTTGTGGTTGGCTTGGTACTCAGATCGCTTGGGTTTGTGGTTCGCTTGGTGGTTTTCTTGCTGCTCGCTTTGCTGCATTTGTTTCAGCTTGTAAATGGCTTCATCGTTATCTTAAGGTATTATTCGTCATTGTTTCTTCGTGTTTGTTTTTTGTTCCTATGGATGACCACTAGTCTTTGCTAATCGATCATGTTCACTATGCTGTACTTGTAGACGGTCCGTAGCGCAAACAACGTAGCCGAAGCCGGAAATATGCAGTTTCTGATGCTCACAATTAATGCCGTGGCCTACTTCCTCAGCAACTCCCTCCCCCCGCCGAGCAACAAAGACGATCGCTACTACCGTAAGATGGCATTTTACCAAACTCTTATGATGTATATGTGCCCCACCGCAGCCGCCATGACCCTCTATGCATGGTACGTATTTCTTTCCCAGTCCATCATTTAATTTGCTTTTGCTTTAGTTCTATAGTACAACCTAGCCTGACCCTCTTTCTTTGCCAGGAGCTGTACCTACAAAGCTGCATGGTACGAAAATGAGGCTGCCCATGAGAAGGAGGCCATCCTCTTCGCGGCCGCCAAGACTAGCTTCCAAGAAGCTGCCATCATGCTGTACGCGGCCCGGAGGGGCGAGAAGGCTGCCATTGCTCGGGCCATACAGGCGCTCGTACCCGAGCACCTGCTGGACGCCGATGAAGGTGTCGTCCAAGCAAAAGGCGTGCACGCCGCTGCCCTAGAGGAATTCAATGCACGCGAACAAGTGTGCGCTGATGCCAAGCCGCCGCGCCAGGGGTTCATGATGCTTCCCGATTTCATCAGGTGGACTGTACGTGGAGCCCTTATTGTTGGTGCAGGCGTGTCCGCCGGCATGGGCATGTGTGCTATAGAAGCGATATCCTACAGTACGCTCTACAGGTTTGACCAGCTGACAATAAAGGACTTGGGTAAAGACACGCCGTACAAGCATGCTGCTCGTATCGTCTTCTATATTGTGATGTACACCTTCCACCTTAATGTCGCGGTGTCAGCGTTCTTAGGACGTTAGATGGTGTATGCTGGCCGTTAGGGTAGAGGTGCCTGATGATGCAATGCTTGGTTTAGCCTGATGATGCAATTCTATGGCAACCAAAGTACAGTACCTTCATTATCTAACTCAGTTAACTCAATTTTTTTCCTATATAATAATTTATTTTCCTCTAATGCCATCGACGTAACATACAAAGAGCAAAAAAAAAAGGCTTCACTGTCGTCCGAACTTGCAACCATGCAGTTTTATTTTTTCGACTACGACGCGTGTTTCTTAGCTATCTATTTTCAGGATTTTTTCCCGTCTAGTGCTCGTAGCATAATTAGCTAACAAAATCATGTGTTGTTAATCCACAATTTATTTTCCCATCTACTAATTTATTTTCCTCTCATGCCGTTGTAACATACAAAGAGCAAAAAACAAAATGCTTCTCAGGGGTTCGAACTTGCCACCATCCTATTTTACCTTTTCAACTAGGAGCGTGTTTTTTAGCTATCTATTTTTTAGATTATTTTTTCATCTAGTGCTCATATCATAAATAGCTAAAAAAAACATGCGATGTTATGCCGCAATTTTATTTCCCCTATAATATATTTATGTTCTATAGGGGAAATAAAGTATCCAGCGTATCCCTATTCTCGGTCCGTATCTGCGGGCTCCTCGCGCCCCACGCCTTCTCCCTCTCTCTCTCTCTCTGACGTTGCTGCTGTAGAGCTTCCACTCCATCATCATTCCTGGCCTGCTACAGTACAGTAACCATGGTAACTCACTACTAGGAAACTAGCTATAGGTGGAACCACATTCTGTGGCGCACCAAACTGCCATGCGCCACAGAAAATATTTTTGTGGCACGGGAACCGAGTGCGCCACAGAAATATGGCTTTCTGTGGCGCATGGGTCTAGTTGTTAGGAAAAATAAAAAATACACATTTTGACTTTTTTTTCAAAAGTTGGTGAAAAAATATTAAAACGGTCATAACTTTTGCATACGACGTCGAAAAAATGCGTTTAATACCTTAAAAAAACTAGAGAAAATTTCGGAACCGCCCTCACCAGGGTTTACCCGGTTGGACATTTCTCGGATTCTCAAAATTCCAAACAAAAAAAAGTTATGGCCAAAAGAAGAAATTTTCCAGCAAAATCAAAAAATTCAAAAAAAATACAATTCTGTGGCGCATGTCTAGCCCATGCGCCACAGAATTGTTGGGCGGGATTCCAAATTTTGAATCCCGCCAGCCCCTTCTCCCTCTCTTTTCTCCTTCTCTCCTCCACTTCTCCCTCCACTTCACTCCATCATCAATGCCTTCTCCCCGCTCTCTCTCTCTCTGAGCTGCTGCTGCAGAGTTGCTTGCCACATGGGAGAAAAGATTCATTCGATCTTCCGCAGCCGGAAATTTGGGGCATGCACTAGTAACAAGTACTGGACTGTAGCGATGCCTCGTCCATCTCCGGCCTATAAAATGCAGTACCCTTTCTCCTCAAGCAGCACACAAGCAAAGCAACTACCCTTCCTTTCTTCTTCTTCTTCTTCCATCTTTATTACAGTTCCTAGTGTCCAATCCTTTGTGTCATCATGTTTCCCGACGACCTTCTTCCAGTCCTTTCAGAATTTTGTGGTTGGCTTGGTGCTCTGATCGCTTGGGTTTGTGGTTGGCTTGGTACTCAGATCGCTTGGGTTTGTGGTTCGCTTGGTGGTTTTCTTGCTGCTCGCTTTGCTGCATTTGTTTCAGCTTGTAAATGGCTTCATCGTTATCTTAAGGTATTATTCGTCATTGTTTCTTCGTGCTGTTTTTTGTTCCTATGGATGACCACTAGTCTTTGCTAATCGATCATGTTCACTATGCTGTACTTGTAGACGGTCCGTAGCGCAAACAACGTAGCCGAAGCCGGAAATATGCAGTTTCTGATGCTCACAATTAATGCCGTGGCCTACTTCCTCAGCAACTCCCTCCCCCCGCCGAGCAACAAAGACGATCGCTACTACCGTAAGATGGCATTTTACCAAACTCTTATGATGTATATGTGCCCCACCGCAGCCGCCATGACCCTCTATGCATGGTACGTATTTCTTTCCCAGTCCATCATTTAATTTGCTTTTGCTTTAGTTCTATAGTACAACCTAGCCTGACCCTCTTTCTTTGCCAGGAGCTGTACCTACAAAGCTGCATGGTACGAAAATGAGGCTGCCCATGAGAAGGAGGCCATCCTCTTCGCGGCCGCCAAGACTAGCTTCCAAGAAGCTGCCATCATGCTGTACGCGGCCCGGAGGGGCGAGAAGGCTGCCATCGCTCGGGCCATACAGGCGCTCGTACCCGAGCACCTGCTGGACGCCGATGAAGGTGTCGTCCAAGCAAAAGGCGTGCACGCCGCTGCCCTAGAGGAATTCAATGCACGCGAACAAGTGTGCGCTGATGCCAAGCCGCCGCGCCAGGGGTTCATGATGCTTCCCGATTTCATCAGGTGGACTGTACGTGGAGCCCTTATTGTTGGTGCAGGCGTGTCCGCCGGCATGGGCATGTGTGCTATAGAAGCGATATCCTACAGTACGCTCTACAGGTTTGACCAGCTGACAATAAAGGACTTGGGTAAAGACACGCCGTACGAGCATGCTGCTCGTATCGTCTTCTATATTGTGATGTACACCTTCCACCTTAATGCCGCGGTGTCAGCGTTCTTAGGACGTTAGATGGTGTATGCTGGCCGTTAGGGTAGAGGTGCCTGATGATGCAATGCTTGGTTTAGCCTGATGATGCAATTCTATGGCAACCAAAGTACAGTACCTCCATTATCTAACTCAGTTAACTCAATTTTTTTCCCATATAATAATTTATTTTCTCTAATGCCATCGACGTAACATACAAAGAGCAAAAAAAAAGGCTTCACTGTCGTCCGAACTTGCAACCATCCAGTTTTATTTTTTCGACTACGACGCGTGCTTCTTAGCTATCTATTTTCAGGATTTTTTTCCCGTCTAGTGCTCGTAGCATAATTAGCTAACAAAATCATGTGTTGTTAATCCACAATTTATTTTCCCATCTACTAATTTATTTTCCTCTCATGCCGTTGTAACATACAAAGAGCAAAAAACAAAATGCTTCTCAGGGGTTCGAACTTGCCACCATCCTATTTTACCTTTTCAACTAGGAGCGTGTTTTTTAGCTATCTATTTTTTAGATTATTTTTTTCATCTAGTGCTCATATCATAAATAGCTAAAAAAAACATGCGATGTTATGCCGCAATTTTATTTCCCCTATAATATATTTATGTTCTATAGGGGAAATAAAGTATCCAGCGTATCCCTATTCTCGGTCCGTATCTGCGGGCTCCTCGCGCCCCACGCCTTCTCCCCCTCTCTCTCTCTCTCTCTCTCTCTCTCTCTCTCTCTGACGTTGCTGCTGTAGAGCTTCCACTCCATCATCATTCCTGGCCTGCTACAGTACAGTAACCATGGTAACTCACTACTAGGAAACTAGCTATAGGTGGAACCACATTCTGTGGCGCACCAAACTGCCATGCGCCACAGAAAATATTTTTGTGGCGCATAGTTTTGCATGCGCCACAGAATTCCAAAATTCTGTGGCGCACGGGAACCGAGTGCGCCACAGAAATATGGCTTTCTGTGGCGCATGGGTCTAGTTGTTAGGAAAAATAAAAAATACACATTTTGACTTTTTTTT
Organism: Puccinellia tenuiflora; assembly: GCA_012064385.1. Classification (NCBI taxonomy): domain Eukaryota; kingdom Viridiplantae; phylum Streptophyta; class Magnoliopsida; order Poales; family Poaceae; genus Puccinellia; species Puccinellia tenuiflora. The sequence goes on along the minus strand of QRDG01000022.1, from coordinate 1,368,226 downwards.
CAAAAGTTGGTGAAAAAATATTAAAACGGTCATAACTTTTGCATACGACGTCGAAAAAATGCGTTTAATACCTTAAAAAAAACTAGAGAAAATTTCGGAACCGCCCTCACCAGGGTTTACCCGGTTGGACATTTCTCGGATTCTCAAAATTCCAAACAAAAAAAAGTTATGGCCAAAAGAAGAAATTTTCCAGCAAAATCAAAAAAATTCAAAAAAAATACAATTCTGTGGCGCATGTCTAGCCCATGCGCCACAGAATTGTTGGGCGGGATTCCAAATTTTGAATCCCGCCAGCCCCTTCTCCCTCTCTTTTCTCCTTCTCTCCTCCACTTCTCCCTCCACTTCACTCCATCATCAATGCCTTCTCCCCGCTCTCTCTCTCTCTGAGCTGCTGCTGCAGAGTTGCTTGCCACATGGGAGAAAAGATTCATTCGATCTTCCGTAGCCGGAAATTTGGGGCATGCACTAGTAACAAGTACTGGACTGTAGCGATGCCTCGTCCATCTCCGGCCTATAAAATGCAGTACCCTTTCTCCTCAAGCAGCACACAAGCAAAGCAACTACCCTTCCTTTCTTCTTCTTCTTCTTCTTCCATCTTTATTACAGTTCCTAGTGTCCAATCCTTTGTGTCATCATGTTTCCCGACGACCTTCTTCCAGTCCTTTCAGAATTTTGTGTTTGGCTTGGTGCTCTGATCGCTTGGGTTTGTGGTTGGCTTGGTACTCAGATCGCTTGGGTTTGTGGTTCGCTTGGTGGTTTTCTTGCTGCTCGCTTTGCTGCATTTGTTTCAGCTTGTAAATGGCTTCATCGTTATCTTAAGGTATTATTCGTCATTGTTTCTTCGTGCTGTTTTTTGTTCCTATGGATGACCACTAGTCTTTGCTAATCGATCATGTTCACTATGCTGTACTTGTAGACGGTCCGTAGCGCAAACAACGTAGCCGAAACCGGAAATATGCAGTTTCTGATGCTCACAATTAATGCCATGGCCTACTTCCTCAGCAACTCCCTCCCCCGCCGAGCAACAAAGACGATCGCTACTACCGTAAGATGGCATTTTACCAAACTCTTATGATGTATATGTGCCCCACCGCAGCCGCCATGACCCTCTATGCATGGTACGTATTTCTTTCCCAGTCCATCATTTAATTTGCTTTTGCTTTAGTTCTATAGTACAACCTAGCCTGACCCTCTTTCTTTGCCAGGAGCTGTACCTACAAAGCTGCATGGTACGAAAATGAGGCTGCCCATGAGAAGGAGGCCATCCTCTTCGCGGCCGCCAAGACTAGCTTCCAAGAAGCTGCCATCATGCTATACGCGGCCCGAAGGGGCGAGAAGGCTGCCATCTCTCGGGCCATACAGGCGCTCGTACCCGAGCACCTGCTGGACGCCGATGAAGGTGTCGTCCAAGCAAAAGGCGTGCACGCCGCTGCCCTAGAGGAATTCAATGCACTCGAACAAGTGTGCGCTGATGCCAAGCCGCCGCGTCAGGGGTTCATGATGCTTTCCGATTTCATCAGGTGGACTGTACGTGGAGCCCTTAATATTGGTGCAGGCATGTCCGCCGACATGGGCATGTGTGCTATAGAAGCGATATCCTACAGTACGCTCTACAGGTTTGACCAGCTGACAATAAAGGACTTGGGTAAAGACACGCCGTACGAGCATGCTGCTCGTATCGTCTTCTATATTGTGATGTACACCTTCCACCTTAATGCCGCGGTGTCAGCTTTCTTAGGACGTTAGATGGTGTATGCTGGCCAGTTAGGGTAGAGGTGCCTGATGATGCAATGCTTGGTTTAGCCTGATGATGCAATTCTATGGCAACCAAAGTACAGTACCTCAATTATCTAACTCAGTTAACTCAATTTTTTTCCCATATAATAATTTATTTTCTTCTAATGCCATCGACGTAACATACAAAGAGCAAAAAAAAGGCTTCACTGTCGTCCGAACTTGCAACCATCCAGTTTTATTTTTTCGACTACGACGCGTGCTTCGTAGCTATCTATTTCAGGATTTGTTTCCCGTCCAGTGCTCGTAGCATAATTAGCTAACAAAATCATGTGTTGTTAATCCACAATTTATTTTCCCCTCTACTAATTTATTTCCTCTCATGCCGTTGTAACATACAAACAGCAAAAACAAATGCTTCTCAGGGGTTCGAACTTGCCACCATCCTATTTTACCTTTTCAACTAGGAGCATGTTTTTTAGCTATCTATTTTTTAGATTATTTTTTTCATCTAGTGCTCATATCATAAATAGCTAAAAAAACATGCGATGTTATGCCGCAATTTTATTTCCCCTATAATATATTTATGTTCTATAGGGGAAATAAAGTATCCACTAGCGTATCACTATTCTCGGTCTTATCTGCGGGCTCCGTCGCGCCCCACCTCTCCTCTCCTCCCTCTCCTCTTCCTCCTCTCTCTCCTCTCCCTCTCTCTCTCTCTCTCTCTCTCTCTCTCTCTCTCTCTCTCTCTCTCTCTCTCTCTCTCTCCGACGTTGCTGCTGTAGAGCTTCCACTCCATCATCATTCCTGGCCTGCTACAGTACAGTAACCATGGTAACTCACTACTAGGAAACTAGCTATAGGTGGAACCACATTCTGTGGCGCACCAAACTGCCATGCGCCACAGAAAATATTTTTCTGGCGCATAGTTTTAGATGCGCCACAGAATTTCAAAATTCTGTGACGCACGGGAACCGAGTGTGCCACAGAAATATGGCTTTCAGTGGCGCATGGGTCTAGTTGTTAGGAAAAATAAAAAATACACATTTTGACTTTTTTTCGAAAGTTGGTGAAAAAATATTAAAACGGTCATAACTTTTGCATACGACGTCGAAAAAATGCGTTTAATACCTTAAAAAAACTGGAGAAAATTTCGGAACCGCCCTCACCAGGGTTTACCCGGTTGGACATTTCTCGGATTCTCAAAATTCCAAACGAAAAAAAAAAGTTATGGCCAAAAGAAGAAATTTTCCAGCAAAATCAAAAAAATTCAAAAAAAATACAATTCTGTGGCGCATGTCTAGCCCATGCGCCACAGAATTGTTGGGCGGGATTCCAAATTTTGAATCCCGCCAGCCCCTTCTCCCTCTCTTTTCTCCTTCCCTCCTCCACTTCTCCCTCCACTTCACTCCATCATCAATGCCTTCTCCCCGCTCTCTCTCTCTGAGCCGCTGCTGCAGAGTTGCTTGCCACATGGAGAAAAGATTCATTCGATCTTTCACAGCCGGAAATTTGGGGCATGCACTAGTAACAAGTACTGGACTGTAGCGATGCCTCGTCCATCTCCGGCCTATAAAATGCAGTACCCTTTCTCCTCAAGCAGCACACAAGCAAAGCAACTACCCTTCCTTTCTTCTTCTTCTTCCATCTTTATTACAGTTCCTAGTGTCCAATCCTTTGTGTCATCATGTTTCCCGACGACCTTCTTCCAGTCCTTTCAGAATTTTGTGGTTGGCTTGGTGCTCTGATCGCTTGGGTTTGTGGTTGGCTTGGTACTCAGATCGCTTGGGTTTGTGGTTCGCTTGGTGGTTTTCTTGCTGCTCGCTTTGCTGCATTTGTTTCAGCTTGTAAATGGCTTCATCGTTATCTTAAGGTATTATCCGTCATTGTTTCTTCGTGCTGTTTTTTGTTCCTATGGATGACCACTAGTCTTTGGTAATCGATCATGTTCACTATGCTGTACTTGTAGACGGTTCGTAGCGCAAACAACGTAGCCGAAGCCGGAAATATGCAGTTTCTGATGCTCACAATTAATGTCGTGGCCTACTTCCTCAGCAACTCCCTCCCCCCGCCGAGCAACAAAGACGATCGCTACTACCGTAAGATGGCATTTTACCAAACTCTTATGATGTATATGTGCCCCACCACAGCCGCCATGACCCTCTATGCATGGTACGTATTTCTTTACCACTCCATCATTTAATTTGCTTTTGCTTTAGTTCTATAGTACAACCTAGCCTGACCCTCTTCTTTGTCAGGAGCTGTACCTACAAAGCTGCATGGTACGAAAATGAGGCTGCCCATGAGAAGGAGGCCATCCTCTTCGCGGCCGCCAAGACTAGCTTCCAAGAAGCTGCCATCATGATGTACGCGGCCCGGAGGGGCGAGAAGGCTGCCATCACTCGGGCCATACAGGCGCTCGTACCCGAGCACCTGCTGGACGCCGATGAAGGTGTCGTCCAAGCAAAAGGCATGCACGCCGCTGCCCTAGAGGAATTCAATGCATGCGAACAAGTGTGCGCTGATGCCAAGCCGCCGCGCCAGGGGTTCATGATGCTTCCCGATTTCATCAGGTGGACTGTACGTGGATCCCTTATTGTTGGTGCAGGCGTGTCCGCCGGCATGGGTATGTGTGCTATAGAAGCGATATCCTACAGTACACTCTACAGGTTTGACCAGCTGACAATAAAGGACTTGGGTAAAGACACGCCGTACGAGCATGCTGCTCGTATCGTCTTCTATATTGTGATGTACACCTTCCACCTGAATGTCGCGGTGTCAGCGTTCTTAGGACATTAGATGGTTTATGCTGACCGTTAGGGTAGAGGTGCCTGATGATGCAATGCTTGGTTTAGCCTAATGATGCAATTCTATGGCAACCAAAGTACAGTACCTCCATTATCTAACTCAGTTAACTCAATTTTTTTCCCATATAATAATTTATTTTTCTCTAATGCCATCGACGTAACATACAAAGAGCAAAAAACAAAAGGCTTCACTGTCGTCCGAACTTGCAACCATCCAGTTTTATTTTTTCGACTATGACGCGTGCTTCTTATCTATATATTTTCAGGATTTTTTCCCCGTCTAGTGCTCATAGCATAATTAGCTAACAAAATCATGTGTTGTTAATCCACAATTTATTTTCCCATCTACTAATTTATTTTCCTCTCATGCCGTTGTAACATACAAAGAGCAAAAAACAAAATGCTTCTCAGGGGTTCGAACTTGCCACCATCCTATTTTATCTTTTCAACTAGGAGCGTGTTTTTTAGCTATCTATTTTTTAGATTATTTTTTTCATCTAGTGCTCATATCATAAATAGCTAAAAGAAAAACATGCGATGTTATGCCGCAATTTTATTTCCCCTATAATATATTTATGTTCTATAGGGGAAATAAAGTATCCAGCGTATCCCTATTCTCGGTACGTATATGCGGGCTCCTCGCGCCCCATGCCTTCTCCCCTTTCTCTCTCTCTCTCTCTCTGACGTTGCTGCTGTAGAGTTTCCACTCCATCATCATTCCTGGCCTGCTACAGTACAGTAACCGTGGTAACTCACTACTACGAAACTAGCTACTGGTGGAACCACATTCTGTGGCGCACCAAACTGCCATGCGCCACAGAAAATATTTTTGTGGCGCATAGTTTTGCATGCGCCACAGAATTCCAAAGTTCTGTGGCGCACGGGAACCGAGTGCGCCACAGAAATATGGCTTTCTGTGGCGCATGGGTCTAGTTGTTAGGAAAAATAAAAAATACACATTTTGACATTTTTTAAAAAATGTTGGTGAAAAAATATTAAAACGGTCATAACTTTTGCATACGACGTCGAAAAAATGCGTTTAATAACTTAAAAAAAACTAGAGAAAATCTCGGAACCGCCCTCACCATGGATTATCCGGTCGGACATTTCTCGGATTCTCAAAATTCCAAACGAAAAAAAAAGTTATGGCCAAAAGAAGAAATTTTTCAGCTAAATCAAAAAAATTCAAAAAAAATACAATTCTGTGGCGCATGTCTAGCCCATGCGCCACAGAATTGTTGGGCGGGATTTCAAATTTTGAATCCCGCCGGCCCCTTCTCCCTCTCTTTTCTCCTTCTCTCCTCCACTTCTCCCTCCACTTCACTCCATCATCAATACCTTCTCCCCGCTCTCTCTCTCTCTCTGAGCTGCTGCTGCAGAGTTGCTTGCCACATGGGAGAAAAGATTCATTCGATCTTCCGCAGCCGGAAATTTGGGGCATGCACTAGTAACAAGTACTGGACTGTAGCGATGCCTCGTCCATCTCCGGCCTATTAAATGAAGTACCCTTTCTCCTCAAGCAGCACACAAGCAAAGCAACTACCCTTCCTTTCTTCTTCTTCCATCTTTATTACAGTTCCTAGTGTCCAATCCTTTGTGTCATCATGTTTCACGACGACCTTCTTCCAGTCCTTTAAGAATTTTGTGGTTGGCTTGGTGCTCTGATCGCTTGGGTTTGTGGTTGGCTTGGTACTCAGATCGCTTGGGTTTGTGGTTCGCTTGGTGGTTTTCTTGCTGCTCGCTTTGCTGCATTTGTTTCAGCTTGTAAATGGCTTCATCGTTATCTTAAGGTATTATTCGTCATTGTTTCTTCGTGCTGTTTTTTGTTCCTATGGATGACCAGTAGTCTTTGCTAATCGATCATGTTCACTATGCTGTACTTGTAGACGGTCCGTAGCGCAACCAACGTAGCCGAAGCCGGAAATATGCAGTTTCTGATGCTCACAATTAATGTCGTGGCCTACTTCCTCAGCATCTCCCTCCCCCCGCCGAGCAACAAAGACGATCGCTACTACTGTAAGATGGCATTTTTACCAAACTCTTATGATGTATATGTGCCCCACCGCAGCCGCCATGACCCTCTATAGTCATCCGGTTGACGTTCTTCTTTTAGTTGTCAAACGAGATGGCGCCGGTTGACGCCTTTTACTACCCTGCTGTATAATTGTTCATTGATATGATTTATTTACTGCTATGTTATTTATGTGATTACCTTATGTTGCTGCAAACCTGTTGGAACTTAAGATTAAAAATTTGACTAAAAGATAACCACCTCCCTCGACTAGATTGGGTCACGTAGTGCCACTCACCAAACACACCTGCACAACATACGTCGTTCACGTGGGCGAACCATGGCCGAGTATTCTATCTAGCCTCCTTTGACGCCACCCTTTTGGCAAGTCTAGTCGGTTACCTTTGTGGTCGGGGCTAGTCTTGCGAAGGTTCCGGAGCTAGGCGTCGCTCAATCGTTGGGGACGTGCCGGATTCACTTCGTCATAAGACTTGGTCCCTAGGACGTGTCGGTGGCTACATAGAGAGTGTCCGGGTAAAGTAAACGGTTGTGGAAGTGTGGGTTTGTGCTGCCGCCATGATCGGTTTTAGTACTTCGGTACCGGCGGTTCAAACCTAGGCTTCAGCGTATGTGTAAAATGTTGCAACCTCTCGAGAGTGTAAATCTAGAATCTAGCCTTGTCCCTAGGTTATGGGACGAAGTTTGGTCTAGTCACACTGTGAGTCAGTCCAATCGAATATGGAGAAATAATGAGACTTAGTGAACAAAGGAAGCTTGTGATATAAGCCAGAGTTGGCTAGAGGCTTGAGAGCTGAGTTATGGTAAAGAGTTGTTGAGTGAAGAACGAAATCTCACTTGATAGCATGAAACATCACTTCAAAGGTAAGTAGGTAAGTTATGTCCAACCGTTAAGCTTGGACTCACCCTTGCAACCGATCTCATGCCATGATACATTCTGAACTTATGCCATGCCATATAGATAGACTTTGTTTGTTTTTGGGCTAATGACTTGCGAGTACTTCAAGTACTTACCTGGCTTTTCATGTGGCCAGACACCGCGGCACCCGACGCCGAGTACCCGCTGTACGAGAACTAGGAACTCATATCCCAGGCAGGACCCCGTGGAATAAGGCCCGCTATTGCCACGCTACTATCTACGTTTCTGCTACGAATTCCGCTAGAGGCTCGATGTTGGATAAATAATGTACATACTGTTGTGTGTGCGCATGTTGCGCGAGCGCTGGAGCCTCACCCCGTGTTGTATCTTATATCTGCCCGAACTCGGAGCCATAAGTATGTAATTGGTTATGCCTTTGTTTATCAAGTTGACTTATATCCAGTGTTTCTGGGACTGGTATATGGGGTAGTCCGATCATCTGGATCGGGGTGCACACACCACATATTGATCTGGTGGGTACCTAGTAGAAGGAACACGGTTTCTAGTGGACCATGTGAGTGGAGCTGCTGGTGGACTAGCTGATGCTGGTGCCTCTTGATCATGATCATCTTCTTCAGCATCATACTCATGCTGCTCGGAAGCATCTTCATCACCTGCACCACCATGTGCATCATCATGCACATCTTCTGCATCATTTTCAGCTTGTTGCTCAGCTGAAGCTGCAGGAACTGGGCCAGAATCAGATATGTCTTGCTGCTGGTTTTGAGGAGAAATGTTTACCGGAACATGCTCCGGAACCTGCCCCTTTGTCTTCACAATATCCTTAATTGTTTGGTCTTCAACAAACACAACATCACGGCTTCTCAACACTGTTCTTCCTATTGGATCATACAACTTGTAGCCAAACTGATCACCTCCATAGCCAAGAAATATGCACTGTCGTGTCTTTGAATCAAGCTTTGACCTTTCATCTAGAGGAATATGAACAAAGGCCTTACACCCAAAAACCTTCAGGTGGTCATATGAGACTTCCTTGTCATAAAAGACCCTATTTGGAATATCTCCCTGCAGTGGATAACTTGGTGAGAGATTAATGAGTTAAACTGCAGTCGACAAAACCTCGCCCCAATAATGTTTAGGCAGCTTTGCATTTGGTAGCAATCATCTAACTCTCTCAACAATTGTCCTGTTCATCCTCCCAGCAAGACCATTAAACTGTGGTGTCTTCGGAGGAGTAAATTGGTGCCTAATTCCCTGCTCCTTGCAATAGGCATCAAATGGTCCAATATACTCTCCCCCATTATCAGTGAGAAGGCACTTGATCTTCTTCTCAGTTTCTCTCTCAACTGAGACTTGGAATTTCTTGAATACACTTAGTACTTGATCTTTGGTCCTCAAAACATAGGCCCAAACCTTCCTGGAAAAGTCATCAATAAATGTGACAAAGTACTTTGCTCCACCCATTGACCTCACCGACATTTTACAAACATCGGAATGTACCAAGTCCAACACCTCGGGCTTATTGTGAGGAGGTTGACTCTTGAATGCAACTCTGTGTTGCTTCCCTGCTAGGCAATCTGAACATTTCTGGATGTGAACACCTTTCACACATTTCAACAAATTTTGCGTAAGTGTGGAGGTGTACCATTAGCTATCATTGCAACAGCTAGTTTGTTAGCTCGTAAACCATGCGAGGAGGGGTCTATGGTGTATAACTCTATTTGTTTTGGGTACGAAGATAAACAAAAAAAGTTGAGAACATGAGAAATATATTGCGCTTTAGCTACTATGACATGCCTAGTTATCTAAGGACATGCCTAGAAGACTATACGATACAAAAAGAAACTTTGATATGGAAGTGGGTGGCCAAAGGATTTATCCAAGAGGAACCAAGGAGAGGGTTGTCTGAGTTGGAGAGAGATATTTTAACGTGTTAATACATACAAAAATGACCCCAACCGTTAAAGAGAATCAGTGCATCCTTAATTTATGGTTGCCACGTGGATGACATGGTGTTTGATATGATTTGCTTGTTATCAGAAGAAGAAATTTTGTTAGAATTTGTGAGGAGCGGAACACATCTTCAAAATCAAACCACGTAGATTAGCCAGCCAAAAAAAGTGTCAAAGAGAATGACCATCTCGACAACACTCACATACCACAAATCAGATCATTTAATGTCACCAGATGTCATATTAGTGTGATGCCGTCACTCTTAGGATTTGAAGCATTGTGTGTAGCTATAGGAGACTGCACTTTACTGAAGACCATGTATATCATCTTGAAAACCTTGGGAGGTTGCATCAGCTGAGGTATCTCGGATTGTGGGAGACACCTATTGGTGAGCTTCCTAAAAAGATAGGGAATCTTAGGTTTTTGCAGACAATAGACCTGTGGGAATGTGAGAAGGTAGAGGCATTACCACAGAGCATTATTCTGCTAAGATAGCTGAAGTGCCTCCGCGTTGGCAGCATAGCGTGTAAGACTGTAACTGTGCAGATGGGATGGGGAACCTAACATCCATGGAAGACCAATCACTGAGACATGTCGACAAGCGTCTAAACTTTGTTAAAGAGCTTGGGAAGTTGACTGAACTAAGGAATCTAAATATTTGTATTGAGCTTCATGAGAGTTGGATGTGCAAGACATTGGTGGAATCTCTAGGAAATCTGGAGAAAATACGTTGGGAGGAGGGGTTCGTCTTAGAACTAAATAAGAGGGGAGGCTGGCACAAGAACTTAGAGCAAAATCCAATCGCAGAAAAAATGACTGAGATACCAAATAAGAAATATTAGTGGCCTGATTGCAAAATAATGAGGAAATAATTTATTTTTACTTATTAATTGTCACATATTAAGTACAAAGTTGTACTAAATAATCCATATTAATTGTCACAGATTTAGTACAAAGTTGTACTAAATCCATAATAATTGTCACAGATTTCGTACAAAGTTGTACTAAATCCGTGAGGATTAATATGAATGAGAGTGACATACTGAACTAAGCCAAGCCGATGGAATTTATCACATCCTTTATATTTCGTGGCAACGAGATGAACTCGATGCAGTAGTCCTCGAGCTCTTGAAAGTGGTAATTGCGCGCCAGCTTCAGCATGGTCAATACGTTCTCTTTTGAGACGGACTTGGCTAACAGGTTTACACACATGGCCTTCATCCTTTCTAGACGGAACCGACAAGCGGCCTTGAACATGTCGCTGGTCACCATCGTCGCATTCCCGACAGCAGCAAGGAGTAAATCGTCCACAGGAGGCAACTCGTCCGTGTAGATGAAGTGGAGAATAACTTTGAAGATAGCAGCCTTCATGTCATCAATCCCTACTATGTGGTGATCCTTGTTGGCCGCAGACGCAACCACTGCTTCATGCAGGATCGGTGACCGAGCAGCAATAAAGAGTCGGTGCGCGGAAATCTCCGTCTCCTCGACTAGGAAAATCAAATCCGTCCCGTACGCGCTCACAAGAAGTTGCTCAAGTTGCGTGACAATGTTGGGCAATGGCACCGTGACAATGTTGTAGGCTTTGGAGGTGCTAGTTCCAATGCAATGGATGCAGGAGGTCTCAAACTGCTGGCACTTGTGCCGGCGACAATCAATCGTAAATGTTGGTATGACGTCGGTCTCGGATAGTATTTTCTGGCACATGAGACCGAGTCTACCTAGGTCATACCGATTCGCGGCAACGAGCAAGTCTTGTGCCATTGCTGCACGCCGCCTTGCCGCATATTTCTCCTTGCACGCACGGGTCGTAAATGTGACATTGTTGTTTGGTTTGATAGGCAGCTCGTCGGTGTAGATGAAGCGAAGCATCGCTCTGAATGTAGAGGCGCTCATGTCATCGACCTTGAGGCGTCCTGTGTCCGTGAAACTCTCCTTCTTGTCTCTCTTGAACTCCGCAGCAAAGACCGGGGACCTCATGGCGAGCACGAGCTTATGCGCCTGGATCTCGGTCTCCTCCACCACAAACGTCACATCTGGTCTCAAACAGCACCTCCTCGACTTCACCTCGGGCTCCCATTCCGACTCTTCTGCAGGAAGCAGAAGCTTGTGGAGATCCTGGGAGATGCTCGGCGGCGGCACCACGAACACGACGCTCTCGGCGGCTGCCGGGGTGGAGTCCTCCACGAGGACATCGACGGTGCACTGGATCATCAAGCCGTCATCTTTCACATAGCTCGCCTCCTGGCCACGGAACGCGTCGGGGAGAGACAGCTTCCAGCTTCTGCAAGTAGCCATGTCTGAGGGAGTTGGCCAAGCTGGGAAGACGTTGGCCATGTCGCTTCTCCACACGGCGGCTGACTGCCGGCCATGCGGGTCGTCAATCCTGAGGCCGGCCATGGCGGTCACATCCTTGGCGATGTCGGTACTGAGCAGCTCCAGGGAGATGGACACGAGCTGATGGTCATGGTCGTCAAAGCTGCAGACCAGGGCCCAAGTGTGGCCTCCGACGTGGAAGGCGCTGGATCTGGCGACGCCGCCGGCGCTGTAGCCGATGATGTGAAACTGGAGCGTGTCTCGGACGAAGGAGGAGTTGTGCGTCGATGCCGTCCTTTGCGCCATGGGCGTGGTTGCGTGATCCGATCTAAAAACATACGCACAATTAATCGAAACAAATATTGATATAGAAGCTTTTTCCCCTTTCTTAATAATGTTAACGGAAGATGATATAGAAGCTTGGAAGAAATCTGCTCAAGATTGGGGTAAATTTTATGTGGATGCTAGATTTACTTGGGAGCTGAAATGTACAGCGTCGGGTGCCGGCTTTAGAATGATCATGGCCATGTCATTAAGTCGGCCTGGGCCCTGGGGTTTCATTCCTAGCTCCAAAATTCTGCTACATGTGAAGCAATCACGTGCCTTGAAGGTGTGACAAACTAAACTGTAACCTGATCGTTCAGATGGACTGTCCTCTATTTTGAAATCGTTTGGAAAGTTCAGTGAGGATAAATCAGTGGTGTGAGTCATTGCTAATAAACTTTATTTGCTGAGACCGCCCAGATTATTCTGTCTAAAATCAATAAGCGACCCCCATTGTAGATGGCCTAAAAGAAGGAAAATCGTCTAATGTAATTAGACTGAAGTGCCATGGATGGAAACTCGATCCTTACTTAGTTCACAAGGTATAGATGTCCACTTTAAATATTATTTTCTTCAGATGGTCATTAAAGAAGTTTCCAAAAATTGGTCTCATACGCAAATAAGTTCAGGCTGATTCATGACCCGGCAAGAAAGCAATCCAATTCTTGACGGTAGTTCTATCACATCAAGAACGGTTCGTCAAGAGAAAACTCTTTTCCACTAGGGATATTCCACGTGTAAAGACTATTAGTTACTAAAATTAATCTGCAGCAATGCACAACTAGGGTTATACGAGTCGATCGACTTTGGAACAATTTTGGATCACGCCGACATTTCTGATCTAAAAGTTGGATTTTTTCTCCCGTTGCAACGCACGGTCATGTTTGCTAGTGTGATCCTAAATGATGAACTTCTTACTAATTAAAGATGGTTGCCTGCATGGATTGATTCAAAGGTGTATATCAGATCACGAGGGCGATCCAGGTAGACAACAGGATAGATGTGGACGTCAAGTTAGACATAAGAAATCTTCAAAACCTTTGAAATGGCAATTTAGGATTAAACTTTACAGGAAAAAACATAGTCGAATTCTGGCACGACTTGTTTCTGTAAGAACCATTAGTCGTGTCATGGAACACAAGGCACCTGCCATGGTGATAAAACTACCAATTAATACATCAAAAATACCAATCAATATACAGCAACGGAGGAGTTTGCGAAGCAATTAATCAGATTTTAATTAGTCCAAGCTTATGATCGTCTTCAGCACATGCTTGGTCACGTGTGGCAAGGAGATGAACTCTAAACAGTAATTTTTGAGCTTCAAGCACTGGTGGCGTTGTGCCAGTTTCAACGTGTTCAACGCATTATCTTTCGATATGTCCTCTGCTAGGAAGTTCTCGCACGCGATCTTCATCCTATCCAGACCGAATCGGCAGGCTGCCGCGAGCATGTCTTGGGCGGCAAGGACTAGGATATCCACAGAGGGCAACTTGTCCGTGTAGATGAAGTGGAGAACCGACCTGAAGACCTCAGCCTTCATTTCGTCGACCTGCACCACGTGGTTATCCGCCTCTATCACAATCTTGTATAAGGCCTGCGACCGAGCGGCGATCACAAGCCCATGAGCGTGGAAGTCGCAATCCTCGACCAGGAACCTCACATCCGACCCTTGCTCGCTCACCCACAACTGCTCAAGGTGTGAAGCAAGGTTTGATGGAGGCACGATGATTCTTTGTCTGACGCTAGCAGTAGTGCAGGTTTCCTTGGTGACCGTGAGGTTGCAGTGTACGGTAAGGGAGTCATCATGTGCAGACTTTGCAGATTTCATGACCGTGAACTTTGTAAATGTGCAGGCTCCTATTTCGGTGAAGGTTTCTTTTACCTGTTGTATCGACGGCGACGCACTAGGGTAATCCATCTTGAAGTTAATTGATGCCACGATAGGGACATCTGTTCCAAGATCACTAGACAATTGTAGGTACACTGAGATAGGCTCTTCCTCTTCTGGTGATGACAAGGACTTGGACGGAAAAACCCCTAGAATCCACTCGTAACCTCCTATTTGGAATCTCCCAGAATCTACTATATTGTCAACACCAAGGCTCCTCTGGACAGCCCTAAAGTTGAGGATTGTCAACTCATGCGTGCCGTGGACAACATTGGAGGGTGGGCTCTTCTGTGACTGGATTCTACATAAGTTAGAAAAGGGGGAGGTGATGTTTCGAGCCATGTTCATGGCTACTTTGTCTGTGATCTCGAGTAGGAAAGAGCAACAACTGTCCTTGAGCTCCTTATAGTCCTCAGTCGCCTTCATGTCGGTGTAGACGTCGGGATTTGATGCTATGTATTGGATGCATAAATCCTCTATCTGTTGGCAACGGTGTCGGCCGTGCACCGTCATCAATGTAGGTATGACAGAAAGTGCGTCCATGCACTCTACCAGCACATTGCCACACATGATCCTTAGCCTCTCCAGGTCGTACCGATCGGCGGCCACCAGCAGGTCGAGCGCCTTAGCCATATACCTTGTCGTCAATGCATATTTATCTTTGCCGGCTCGACTTGTCAATGTGGATTTCATGTGCAACTCCTCCGTGTAGATGTAGTGGAGCATAGCTCTGAAAGTGGAGGCGCTCATGTCGTCAACCCTGATTGTTGTGCTGCTCCCGTGACCTCTGTGCCAAAGGAACATGGCGGCGAAGACCGGGGACCACATGGCGAGAACAAGTTTGTGCGCGTGGATCTCTATCTCCTCGACAAGGAATGACACGTCGGGGCAAACCGTCGCGGAGTTGGGCGGAAAAAGAAGCTTTAAGAAATCTCGAGACATGGTCGGCGGCGGCACCACGGAGACGAAGCAGTTCCTCGACCGTACGCAGGTACGGAGGACCTCGACGACGCAGAGGATGGTGAGGCGATCGTCGGCTTCCACCACGTAGCGCTCCAGCTGGTGGCTACGGAACTCCTCGGGGACCGGCAGCTCCCAGCTCCAGGGTGCACCGGTGAACGCATAAGATCGGAAGTCATTTGGGTCGCTGCTTCGCCACACGGCTGCCGGCCACCGGCGAAGAGGGTCGTCGATCCTCAGGCTGGCCGTGGCGGTGACGCCCTTGCTGCTGACCAGATTGAGGGAGATGGATGATATCCCTTGTTTTCCGAACCGGCAAATTAGGGCCCAGGTGTGGCCGCCGGCATGGAAGTCTCCGGACCTGACGACAGAGGCGCTAACTCCGGCGAGAGCCTTGAGCTTGGTGTAGCCGACGATGTGGAACCTGTGCGAGCCTCGGACGGACGCACAACTGTACGTCGACGCCGTCTTGTGCGACATGGCGGCCGGGTCGATCATGTCGCGATGCGCGAAAAGGCTGCGATTTATTCACGGCGAAAATTAAAGGACGGACGGACGGACGGAGGATTTATCCTTGAAGCTGCTTTTTTTTTGCGACTTACATCCTCGAAGCTGCTGCTTATTTTCACACAGCACGCTTTGCATAAGAACTCGCGCTTACGATACGTGCGTTTCAAAGGGGAAAAAAGGGATCATATATTACTGCAGCTACAAAAATAAAAGGAATCTTCACTACAAAATCTATGTATCATTGGCTGGAGAGAGGTTTAGCTAGGGTAAAATTCCTCTAAAGATCAAAAAGATTATGTGGCAATTATTTCAAAATGCTCTCTTGACTCTTGACTCGGGAAAATATTAGGAAAATAAAAAGGAAAAAAAAAGGATCATATTACTGCAGCTACAAAAAAAGGAATCTTCAAAATCTATGTTCCCAAAAGGAGGGGGGGGGGGGGGGGGGGGGAGGGGGAAGAAAAGGCTTGTCCTCCCTTGCAATGCTTGTCTCATGGGAAATATGGCTAGAGCGGAATGCCCGCGTCTTCCGAAACAAGTCCTCCACCGCCAACATGCTTTTCGACAAGATCAAAGAGGAGGCGGTAATGTGGTGTCACGCCGGGGCTAAGGCGCTTTGTAATATTATGCCGCGAGAGTAGATCTTTTGTTTCATGGCCTTGACTATGATGTCAAGGCGGGCATGTAATACTCTTTAAACTCCTCCTTAATTAATGAAAATGGCAAGTCTTTTGCCTAGTTTCAAAAAAAAAATCTATGTTCATTGGCTGCAGAACAATATGTGGCAATTATTTCAAAATTGTTATCTTGATATCCTAAAACTTATTTTTAATATAAAGGCCGTGTGCATCATTTTGATGCAGAGGCTCAGGTAAAATCCCCGTTTCGATTTTTTAAAAAAATTGTTGTCTTGACTCGAAAAACCTTAGAAAAAGGAAATGCCCAGGATCACCTGTGTGTTCCTATTGTGATCAGATTAAAACTGACACTCACCTATTCTTTACCTGCAACGCGAGTGGTGTGGGGTGTTTGGGAAAAAACTATTGGTTCAAACTGTTGCCCAACTCCTTGTGCCAAGCGTTATTAGCTTGGTTCTATGCCTTCTTACCTGGTGGGTTAAAGTTATACATGGTTCAGGAGACAAGGAATCCCGGCCTCCCGGGCGTGTGGGTTCTATCTTGCTATAAATATGAACAAAGAGTAAAATATTTTAGGGCGTGGGTTCCTGGCATTTGTTCAACTGAATGAACTGATGATCTCTTTCTCCTTCCCCTTTCCGTTTACTTTGCATAAGCACTACAGACATTGAACTGCTGTATTTACGTTTGATAAAAATAGAAAGGGATTGAAGCCCGTTGGAAAAAAAGACGGCCGAGTCATATTTTTTTAGCTGTTGGACCCTATCGAGACTGCTTCGAGGTGATGGGCAGGAGGCATATCGGAGTCACCTCGGCCTATATATTTTCGTTCAAGACAAACTGTATTACTATTATAGAAAGACGTATCTAAAAAAAAGATGAACGAAATCACTCCAACAATAGAACGCGACGGAGTCGGAGAATCTTGGGAAATATGAATTACTTGCTCGGGGAAGCTCGCAGTGACCGATGTGTACATGCATAACGACACGCATCTGGGGCCTAGTAACCGACAGCGCCTCGCCTCGTGGGCCTCCTCGGGAGGATGCCGATGTGGAGGCAACTCCAAGTCATCTTGCCTCGCCTTAGCCAAGTCAAAGTCACGCGACATCTGTACGCGGCTCTACACGACGACTTGAATTTAAAAAATAAGAAGCAAGGTGTGATCATTGAAAGCGTTATGTGACTACTTTTCATGTAAGCAAATTTTTGATTTTCAGGGAGCATATTTTTTCCTTTTATGGAAGCAAGGTCCCAATTCTAATTGTATGAAACATGTGTAATCACCGTAGTGAAACATGTGTATGAAAGCTGAAAAACGCAATTTTGTGGTTGATGGAAACAATATTGTGATGCTTCTGAAACAAAATCGTAAAAAATTTGAGCAAATATTCCATGAATCATAATTGGTCTCAATGAAACTATAGGTTATATCATAAAAAAAATTAGATTGATGCAAATTTCATCGAAAGCAAGATTTGCTTCCTATATGTGTAAGCATTTGATTAAAGAAAATTCGTACCAAATTCGGTCATGGAGTATGTGTACTATACATACGTGGAAGAGACAATGCTTATATTCGTACCAAACTGGGTCTCTATGTCCGACTCCAGCCATGCAATGGATCCATATATAGTGTTATCCGTACACACGTTCGCCTGGGCTAATCGAACCTTGCAGCAGATCGAGCGATCGCACCTTGGACGAGAGATGACAATTGAGTATAGCTGGTCCGATCTCCCTATCGACAACCTCCACCTGGTCTACATCAAGGTCGTCAGCCTGCTCCAACGCGTCCGCTTCGCCGCCGTATGCACATCGTGGCGATATGCCGCACGCCATGCGGCGGCGCCGCCGGCCCTCCCGTGCCACATCTCCTCCTTTGGTGGCAGGCACGACAAGACAAAGCGCATGTACTGTCCAGAGGACGGCCAGGCCTTTGCTATCCGGGTCCCGAGCAAGGCGGAAGTCAGGCGGTTTGTGGGAGCTCACGACGGCGGCTGGATTGCCGCGCTCACGCGCAAACACGTGAACCTAGTGATTGGCAACATCTTCTCCGGGGTCGAGGTGCCGCTCTCTGTCAAGCAGAGAAAGTTCGTCCCTACGAGACACCGCGACGGAGGACCAGGCATCATCCAAAAGATTGTCTTCTCTGAGGAGCCCACATGGAACGATTGCATCCTCGCCGCCCTCACAAGCTCCTCCGGTGTCGCGCTTTGCAGGGTTGGCTGTCCGGAGGATCACTGGTGGATCGTGAGACGAGAACAATCAAGGAGGTTTGAGGATATAATTTTTTGCAATGGAGAACTCTATGGCCTCACCACCGACAAGGAATTGTTCAGGTTCGACATCACTAGCAAAGGCAACGGTGCCATCACATCTGTGGCCGTCACCAGGCTACTATCCGTTCAACGACGTGATCTCGCGACGCCACGCTATCCCTCTTATATGGGCACCTCGCCATACAAAAATGACGTCTTCGTTCTGGGTGGCAAGCTGGCCATGCCGACGACTTGTTGTTACAAGAACATCCCTCCTTTGTTCAAGGTCTTTGCGCTCACCTACTACCGCCAAGATCAGACGCTGAAGTGGGCAGAAGTGACAAGCTTAGGTGAGCATGCCTTGTTCTTAGGGGAAACATGCTCCACATCGGTGAGAGTGCCAGCTGGCGGGCGCGGCCGGGTGGAGGGCAATTGTATCTACAGTGCCAACACCATGTACTATGCCAATCGTGGTCGTGTGTACGATTGGTTCGACAACAGGAGGCGCGCTAAGGACGTGAGAAGGATCAAGGTGGCACATGTCTCTCAACATGGCATGTGGCTTATTCCTCCTAGCGTGTAGCCAATCATGCCGCTACATGGTTTAGAATTACTTTTTACATGTTTTTTATCGAGGCTCATGACTGCAAACTAAAATCTGTATGAACCAGATTTTATGATTTTATCCTATTCCTTTATCTCATTTCTTTCAATATTTTCTGGAGGATCCTATTTTGTCATCGTTACATGCATAACCATTCCAGGTCGAAGAACCATAACTATGTACCTGAAGCGGTATATTTGCCGAGTACTCCAATAGCTGGCGGGCACGACCAAATGGAGAGAAATTGTATCTACAGTGCCAACACCTTGTACAATTCGAAAACCGTGGTCGCCTGTGCCATTGGTTTGAGAACAAGAGGCGTGGCGAGGGCATGAGGAGGATCAAGGTGGCACATTCCTCTCAAAATGGCATGTGGCTTATTCCTCCCAATGTGTAGTAAATCATGCCATTAGGAGTAATATGTTTTAGAGTTACTTTTTACATGTTTTTTCATAGGGCCTCACGACTGTAAAGAAAATTCTGTATGAACCAGATTTTATTCTCCTCTTTATCTCATGTTTTCAATATTTTCTCGAGGATCCTATTTCGTAATCATTACATGTGCTCTTCCAATGTAATCCCCTAGTATTCTGGATTTATATCTATTCAATCCGTTTCTTGCTTACAACTTATTTCAAAGTTTAAATAAGTTTGAACCAAGATCTTTTTTTTTAAAGAGAGACCCCAGGTTCTACATCGATAGATTGTTGCATATGGCCTTTTATTTTTCATTACTAAAGTTGAGTTCACAAAAGGCACAATCATGACTACATTAGGTCGATAGATGGATCGGCCATAAAAAACATAAAGTGGTTATCATGTTATTAAGTTGCAACCCACATCGGTTGTATAAATCCCGTGCAATTGTTTCCAGTTGGTTGCATAAATCCCGTGCAAAGGAAAACATGATGGACAATTAATAACCAGTGAATTTAACTCTAACTAGGGGCTTGACAGAAAACTTAACAAAGTGGCATATGCATCCAAGTGATTCATCCAGTTCCTATCATCTTCTCTGATTCTAGGTGACAATATTCTAATCTTCTCTACGATCAACTGTGAAACAGCTGCCTCGAGCCGTTCTTCATGTGGACGTAGGATTTGCCCGGCAAGCACCTCCAAGTTTCTCACCTCCAAGACAGATCCGATCCGTCGGCCGGACTTAAACGATACGAACTAGTACGATGGCACGTACAGCGTCCTCCCCGATCCACCGCTCCGGCCGGCCTCACACATCGTCCCCATCGCGCCAGCAGCCACCACCACCATGATCTTGGACACCACGCGCGGATTTTCTGTGAACAAGGACAGCACACAACTCGCACACCGGTAACGGAGCGGCGCGAACAGCAACTTAATTAGCCAGCCCTCCGTTCCGCCATCAGCCGACCGTGGTGGTGAGCGCTTGTAACTCCAGCCAACATAGGAGGAGGGCTAAAGAGTTGGTACGGGCTTGAAGCCCATGCACAGAGCAGAAAAATATCTGTGACTCGCCCCAGGATAGGCCGGAGGTGTGTCCGGCGCGAGGGTGAATTCCGTCGGATTGCCTATCCGAGGTTAGGCGGCACGACCTGTGGGTTTCCACGCGCCTTTAGAGCAATATGGCTTTGTCTGCGAAGCCGGGTTTAAGCGTGGATCATGGGTTCGCCTACTCAACCAACCTACCAACTCTTTTTGAATTTTGATCCAGCTAAACTTCTTGTTTGGGATCTTCTTTTTCTGTCATCCGAGCTGACACATTGGCGGCGGCCATGAGCAGCGCAATGCTTACCCTGGCATCGTGCTGGAAAGCGTTTATAGAAATAAGTGATGACTAAGGAGTTTCTTTTAGGGTGTGCGCAAAGGACACGTTGAATTACGAAAGTGATACATCACCGGTGACCCGAACGAGTCACCAAAGTTCTGGAAAGACATATATGGCAGTCGACAGCTAAAGTGATGCAGTACACATATAGTACTACCATTTACACGGTTGCGGCAACCAAAATATATTCAGGCTAGTCTTCTCCTCCCTGTTCTAGCAGTGAAGCTCCAAACACCTGGCCAACACGATCACATCCTTGCCATGGATTGTTGCCATGTATCGGTTATAGTTTTTCCATACTAGCTCTATGTGATGTGCGAACCAACAGACGTACACACCAGTGTACGTAACTAGAAGTAGTTGTCCAACATGTACACTGGCTCCGGCAAGTGAGAGCACATGATGAGGGTCGTCCAGACGACCATCGAGTAGATCGAGGAAGAGTGGGTACCTCTAGAACCTTCCTACTCCTTCTCCGTCCCCATGAATTCATAGGTTCCAACCACAGTCGAGACCATCAAATTTCTATAACTTTCGTGTTGTAAATTTTTCCATTTGACGTTATATTCATACTGTTCCGTGATGGCCTGTAAAACTGTCAGGTGGGGACAGATTTCAGAAAAATCTGGATTCCACCGCAACAAAGTGTTATTTTATGATTTGTTCAATATCCAAAAAAATTGCTACACATGAAAGTAGAAAACATTAGTTTGTGCACTCTTGCAACTATTATATGTTAGGCTAAATAAGTAATAAAATTGTATAAAACTATGCCAAAAATATATAATAATGGTATGATAACAACTTGGAATAACAAAAAATAATAGATATGTTTGAGTCTTATCAGCAAGGTGGACAACTTCGATGAAATCTATGGCTACCTTATCTATCGTATGTTCGACACTCATGAAAATTATGCGAACGGAGAAAATCTTGATGTCATGGTAAAGATAGCGCTCCCTATGTTATGGCACTTCTTTCTACCAAATGGCAAGATATCGTAGGTGCTCTACGCTTTGAACATGGTATGGACTCTCATATCGTGAAAAATCTCTTGTTGAAGCCTCACAATCTTCCCCGCTATACCAATAACGATGAGGCATGCTCTGAGTGTGATTAGCCACAAGTGGGTGATACTTGCGTGCATGCAAAGCCTCTCTAAACGGAGACGTAGCGCAGGTACCAACAGTTTGAAATCCAAAAAACTGTACCGTCTCTTTTCCATTACGCTTCAATTCACATCTTTATCATGTATGTGCTCATTTTGATTCGCACCATTAGGACTTAAATCTATTCCCCTGCTTGAATATCTAATGTTCACCGGTTTTCCTTCAATCTGGTCGTCAATTGTGACATCATCGAAGGTAAATCGAGGAAAGAAATCAATGCGTGATAGAGGATACATTCATGTGGATCAAGTATAAATGATTATAATAAACTAATTCTCAAATATTTTTCAAGGAGATAATAATGCCTAAAATTCAAACAAAAATCAGGAATGAATAGATAGACCGAAATTGATTATACTCCAAGATTTGAGAAGACAATAGTAATGAAAAGAATTAATGAGACTACCATTTTAGGTGAAACCAAATAGGAAAAACTTAATTTTCCAAGATTTTCTTTTGCCTTTATTTTATAAGTGAAATCAAATATTAATGACTTCATTCCCCAAGATTATCTTTTGCCTCTATTTTTAGGTGAAATAAAATAGGCAAGAATTAATTCCCCTAGATTTTCTTTTGCATCTATTTTTAGATGAAATCAAATAGGCAAGACTTAATTTCCCAAGATTATCTTTTGCTTCCATTTTTAGGTGAAACAAAATAAGCAAGAATTAATTCCCCAAGATTTTGTTTCCTCTATATAGATCTGAGCAAAAAGCAAAACATTCTAGTACAAAGAAAAACATACAAGGACTAGCTAGTCTGTTCTCATGGCGCTTACGAGTAACACCACAAGGGTTCTAAGCATAGCAGTTATGTTGGTCATTTTAACGACTATGACTTGCCACATAAGTAAGTATTTTAGACTTATTATCATTTATGTACTCAACGCATCTGCTTTTTTTAGTGTTCATTATTAGGTTGTGTTTGTTCTGACATATGTTTCGCAGGTACTGAGGCTTTCAATTACCAGACTTGTTATGAGGCGCCTAATTGTGAGATCGAGGGCTGCAGAACATCCTGCCAAGACAAAGGTTACAACATTAAAGTCAGCTATTGTTTTGAAATACATGCAACTCAATATTGTTGCTGCGATAAATAAACCAAATGTATGAAATTATGCATATGATCTGATGGATCTAATAAATGCAATAAACTATACATTTACTTTTTCTGTTTCGACTGCCTTGAACGGAATGCGGATTTCGCCGAGCTGATATGGCGCCTTGCTGATATCTTGTCCGTCCCTATCACTCAGGGTAACTATACGACAAAACATAAAATCACTGAGGTTATATAACCGATGTGCTACATCCAACGATATGAAAAAACATAAATTACTCAAGGCATCTATCGCTCACAAGTACCTGACTAACATCCACACAAAATGAATGCTAATGTGTCATTCCCATTGTCTGATCCACCGTCTAAATGTCTAAAATATCACCAACATAGTATTTAACTGAAGAGGCAAGAGAACATACATTGTGGATCCATCTATATAACTAAAAAGAATTCAGTATACCTCACCTAATTCGCAACACGAATTCGAGAATCATGATGTTTGCACACAATGTCCATGTCAAGCCCCATATGAATGCACCCGTCTAGAAGTTAGCTACTCCTATCTCGATTATTCGAATTGTATTTCCCTTTCCAGCGTTGATTAGGAAAATAAAATAGCATATAACTCAAACGTAACGTGAATGTGAACTAACATAGGAAAGCTCCGGTCAGCTCAAACATTCTGGGCAACCATGCGGCTAATTCAGGGCTATAAATATATCCGGTTCGTAAGAAGATTGACATTATGTGATAAACATTATCGTGAAGTGCTCAATGGAATCTAAAAAGGAACACAGTGTATAAGGCGGAGAGAAACCAACTGTGTTAAAAAACCCATGCACTAGTAAAACAAACTTCTCGTCCAAACCTCTTTTTCCGTGGGCGGGAAGATCCGGACGAACCATTGTCCGGTCTATACTCGTGTAGACGTTCTCCGATTCCCCCAATAAGCTGGGAATTGGGTCAAGCTCTCAGCTTGCATACGACATGGCTTCTTCCCTCCGTCCCCATCCTCAGATTCTCCACCACCATGGCCAATTTGCCATCTCCGCGCCAGAGGGGTCGCCATCCGAAGAAACGGATTTGGATCGGGAACGGATGGTGCTATCGGCCTATCATCAGCGTCAAGAACACCGAAATAGGTCGAGTTTAGGGTTGGAACTTCCATGCTGCAAGAACGAACCTCACTCGGCTAAGATCCGATGAGCACAGAAAACCTGATTTTGACAACGGAGTAGATAAACTGACCTGAGGCGAAGATCTGTGAACCCATGATAAGACATCACTCTAGGCCGATGGAACCTCGCCGGCGCTGGTGAAGATGGAGGTGGCGTTGATAATTCAAGGGTGGGGGCAATGAGATTGGTGATGGGCCATATCGCATTGTAATTGGACTTGTCGCCTTGCACGCCAGTAGTACCTTTTCATTCTTAGAGCACTTTCTATAATTTAAATCTTGAGATAAAGAATTTGTTTTCTAGTCACTGCAACATGTCAGCGGGTGGAGTTACTCATCGGAAAGTTGACTATGTTTTTGTTATTCGTGCTTTCTAAAAAGCCAATGAATCAAGGAGCCTTAAGAAGATCCCTTTTAAAAATGGTATTTTCAGTGGCACTTTAAGAAAAATGTCTCGAAAATTTTATTTTCGAAGGAACTTAGTGAGAAATGCCTCTAAGAACTAATTTTAGGGGCACTTCCAATAAGTGCCACACCCCTAAAAATACGTTGTCTGGCACATAGGAGCAACGAGGCGACCAGGCCGGAAACTGGCAGTAACACCTTTTTGCATTAGTATATCCAGCGTATCCCTTATTCTCGGTCTGTATCTGCGGGCTCCTCGCGCCCCACGCCTTCTCCTCTCTCTCTCTCTGACATTGCTGCTATAGAGCTTCCACTCTATCATCATTCCTGGCCTGCTACGGTACAGTAACCATGATAAACTGTAGCAGAGACGCACAGTACAGGAACCATGGGTCGGATCAGTCATTTTTTGCGTGTACACAGTACACCTATGCACCATCATCTTCCTGACATGTATCCGCCTCAGTTGTCTAGTTAGATTAAACACTTGCAACCGCCAACTTCCCATAGTCGATCGACACTACGATTGATCCACTAGGTACGTGAGTCTGCATATGGTTACTCGAGTACACTACCTCCACTCGAGTACATATAAAGAGCTAAAAAAAGGGGGCTTCGCTGTCGTCCGAACTTGCAACAATCCGATTTTACATATTGGAATAGGAGCGTGTTTTTTAGCTAACTATTGTTTAGATTATTTTTTCCGTCTAGTGCTCATACCATAAATAGCTAAACAAAATCTTCCAATGTTAATCCGCAATTTTATTTCCCCAGAAATAATTTTTTAGCTGGCCGGATCCGGAGAAACAGCTCGCCGCCGCCGCTAGCTGACGACGACCCGCTGTCTTCCCTCCCATCGCCGGCCAAGGATATTGATGAGAACGGAGTGGCCGCTCGCGATTGAATCTCAGAAGATGATGCCGGAGTAACTCCGCGACGCCACGCCTCGCCAAGTCCAAAGTCACAAGTCACGCGATACCGCACGCGGTTTGAAGAAGATGTGTTGGTACTTATAAATAGCTAAAAAAAACATGCGATGTTATACCGCAATTTTATTTCCCCAATAATATATTTTATGTTCCTTCTAATGCCGTTGTAAAAATTAAATAGCTATAATAAAATGTATCGCTGCGTTAAGATCGCTTTTGTTGATCCGGCCGACGCCTAGCACATAGGAGCAACGAGGCGACCAGGCCGGAAACTGGCAGTAACACCTTTTTGCATTAGTATATCCAGCGTATCCCTTATTCTCGGTCCGTATCTGCGGGCTCCTCGCGCCCCACGCCTTCTCCTCCCTCTCTCTCTCTCTGACATTGCTGCTGTAGAGCTTCCACTCCATCATCATTCCTGACCTGCTACAGTACATTAACCATGGTAACCTGTAGCACAGACGCATAGTACATGAAACATGGATCGGATCAGTCATTTTTTGCGTGTACACAGTACACCTATGCACCATCATCTTCATGACATGTACCCACCTCAGTTGTCTAGTTAAATCAAACACTTACAACCGCCAACTTCACATAGTCGATCGACACTACGATTGATCCACTAGGGACGTGAGTCTGCATATGGTTACCCGAGTACACTAACTCCACTCGAGTACATATAAAGAGCTAAAAAAAAGGGGCTTCGCTGTCGTCCGAACTTGCAACAATCCGATTTTACATATTGGAATAGGAGCGTGTTTTTTAGCTAACTATTGTTTAGATTATTTTTTCCGTCTAGTGCTCATACCATAAATAGCTAAACAAAATCATCCAATGTTAATCCGCAATTTTATTTCCCCACAAATAATTTTTTAGCTGGCTGGATCAGGAGAAACAGCTCGCCGCCGCCGCTGGCTGACGACGACCCGCTGTCTTCCCTCCCATCGCCGGCCAAGGACATTGATGAGAACGGAGTGGCCGCTCGCGATTGAATCTCAGAAGATGATGCCGGAGTAACTCCGCGACGCCACGCCTCGCCAAGTCCAAAGTCACAAGTCACGCGATACCGCACGCGGTCTGAAGAAGATGGGTTGGTACTTATAAATAGCTAAAAAAAACATGCGATGTTATGCCGCAATTTTATTTCCCATATAATATATTATATGTTCATTCTAATGCCGTTGTAAAAATTAAATAGCTATAATAAAATACATCGCTGCGTTAAGGTCGCATATTGTTGATCTGGCCGATGCCTGGCACATAGGAGCAACGAGGCGACCAGGCCGGAAACTGGCAGTAACACCTTTTTGGATTAGTATATCCAGCGTATCCATTATTCTCGGTCCGTAGCTGTGGGCTCCTCGCGCCCCACGCCTTCTCCTCTCTCTTTCTCTGACATTGCTGCTGTAGAGCTTACACTCCATCATCATTCCTGACCTGCTACAGTACAGTAACCATGGTAAACTATACCACAGAGGCACAGTACAGGAATCATGGGTTGGATCAGTCATTTTTAGCGTGTACACAGTACACCTATGCACCATCATCTTCCTGACATGTACCCGACTCAGTTGTATAGTTAGATCAAACATTTGCAACCGCCAACTTCCCATAGTCGATCGACACTACGATTGATCCATTAAGGACGTGAGTCTGCATATGGTTACTCGAGTACACTATCTACACTCGAGTACGTATAAAGAGCTAAAAAAAGGGGCTTCACTGTCGTCCGAACTTGCAACAATCCGATTTTACATATTGGAATAGGAGCGTGTTTTTAGCTAACTATTGTTTAGATTATTTTTTTCCGTCTAGTGCTCATAGCATAAATATCTAAACAAATTCATCCAATGTTAATCCGCAATTTTATTTCCCCACAAATAATTTTTTAGCTGGTCGGATCCGGAGAAACAGCTCGTCGCTGCCGCTGGCTGACGACGACCCGCTGTCTTCCCTCGCATCGACGGCCAAGGATATTGATGAGAACAGAGTGGCCGCTCACGATAGAATCTCAGAAGATGATGCCGGAGTAACTACGCGACGCCACGCCTTGCCAAGTCCAAAGTCACAAGTCACGCGATTCCGCACGCGGTCTCGAGAAGATGGGTTGGTACTTATAAATAGCTAAAAAAACATGCGATGTTATGCCGCAATTTTATTTCCCCTATAATATATTTTTGCATTAGTATATTCAGCGGATCCCTTATTCTCGGTCCGTATCTGCGGGCTCCTCACGCCCCATGCCTTCTCCTCTCTCTCTTTGACATTGCTGCTGTAGAGCTTCCACTTCATCACCATTCCTGGACTGCTACAGTACAGTAACCATGGTAAACTGTAGCACAGACGCACAGTACAGAAACCATGGGTCGGATCAGTGATTTTTTGCGTGTACACAGTACAACTATGCACCATCATCTTCCTGACATGTCCCCGCCTCAGTTGTCTAGTTAGATCAAACACTTGCAACCGCCAACTTCCCATAGTCGATCGACACTACGATTGATCCACTAGGGACGTGAGTCTGCATATGGTTACTCGAGTACACTACCTCCACTCGAGTACATATAAAGAGCTAAAAAAAAGGGGGCTTCGCTGTCGTCCGAACTTGCAACAATCCGATTTTACATATTGGAATAGGAGCGTGTTTTTTAGCTAACTATTGTTTAGATTATTTTTTTCGTCTAGTGCTCATACCATAAATAGCTAAACAAAATCATTCAATATTAATCCGCAATTTTATTTCCCCACAAATAATTTTTTAGCTGGCCGGATCCGGAGAAACAGCTCGCCGCCGCCGCTGGCTGACGACGACCCGCTGTCTTCCCTCCCATCGCCGGCCAAGGACATTGATGAGAACGGAGTGGCCGCTCGCGATTGAATCTCAGAAGATGATGCTGGAGTAACTCCGCGACGCCACGCCTCGTCAAGTCCAAAGTCACAAGTCACGCGATACCGCACGCGGTTTGGAGAAGATGGGTTGGTATTTATAAATAGCTAAAAAAACATGCGATGTTATGCCGCAATTTTATTTCCCCAATAATATATTTTATGTTTCTTTTAATGCCGTTGTAAAAATTAAATAGCTATAATAAAATGCATCGCTGCGTTAAGATCGCTTTTGTTGATCCGGCCGACGCCTGGCACATAGGAGCAACGAGGCGACCAGGCCGGAAACTGGCAGTAACACATTTTTTATTAGTATATCCAGCGTATCCCTTATTCTCGGTCCGTATCTACAGGCTCCTCACGCCCCACGCCTTCTCCTCTCTCTGTCTCTCTGACATTGCTGATGTAGAGCTTCCACTCCATCATCATTCCTGGCCTACTACAGTATAAGTAATCATGATAAACTGTAGCACAGACGCACAGTACAGGAACCATGGGTCGGATCAGTCATTTTTTGCGTGTACACAGTAACACCTATGCACCATCATCTTCCTGACATGTACCCGCCTCAGTTGTCTAGTTCGATCAAACACTTGCAACCGCCAACTTCCCATAGTCAATCGACAATACGATTGATCGACTAGGGACGTGAGTCTATATATGGTTACTCGAGTAGACTACCTCCACTCGAGTACGTATAAAGAGCTAAAAAAGGGGGCTTCGCTGTCGTCCGAACTTGTAACAATCCGATTTTACATATTGGAATAGGAGCGTGTTTTTTAGCTAACTATTGTTTAGATTATTTTTTCTGTCTAGTGCTCATACCATAAATAGCTAAACAAAATCGTCCAATGTTAATCCGCAATTTTATTTCACCACAAATAATTTTTGAGCTGGCCGGATCCGGAGAAACAGCTCGCCGCCGCCGCTGGCTGATGACGACCCGCTGTCTTCCCTCCCATCGCCGGCCAAGGACATTGATGAGAACGGAGTGGCCGCTCGCGATTGAATCTCAGAAGATGATGCCGGAGTAACTCCGCGACGCCACGCCTCGTCAAGTTCAAAGTCACAAGTCACGCGATACCGCACGCAGTTTGGAGAAGATGGGTTGGTACTTATAAATAGCTAAAAAAACATGCGATGTTATGCCGCAATTTTATTTCTCCTATAATATATTTTATGTTCCTTCTAATGCCGTTGTAGAAATTAAATAGCTATAATAAAATGCATCGCTGCGTTAAGGTCGCTTTTGTTGATCGGGCCGACGCCTGGCACATAGGAGCAACGAGGCGACCAGGCCGGAAACTGGCAGTAACACCTTTTTGCATTAGTATATCCAGCGTATCCCTTATTCTCGGTCCGTATCTACGGGCTCCTCGCGCCCCACGCCTTCTCCTCTCTCTCTCTCGGACATTGCTGCTGTAGAGGTTCCACTCCATCATCATTCCTGACCTGCTACAGTACATTAATCATGGTAACCTATAGCACAGACGCACAGTACAGGAACCATGGGTCAGATCAGTCATTTTTTTCGTGTACACAGTACACCTATGCTCCATCATCTTCCTGACATGTACCCGCCTCAGTTGTCTAGTTAGATCAAACACTTGCAACCGCCAACTTCCCATAGTCGATCGACACTAAGATTGATCCACTAGGGACGTGAGTCTGCATATGGTTACTCGAGTACACTATCTCCACTCGAGTACATATAAATAGCTAAAAAAAGGGGGCTTCGCTGTCGTCCGAACTTGCAACAATATGATTTTACATATTGGAATAGGAGCGTGTTTTTTAGCTAACTATTATTTAGATTATTTTTTCCGTTTAGTGCTCATACCATAAATAGATAAACAAAATCATCTAATATTAATCCGCAATTTTCTTTTCCCACTAATAATTTTTTAGCTGGCTGGATCCGGAGAAACAGCTCGCCGCCGCCGCTGGCTGACGACCCGCTGTCTTCCCTCCCATCGCTGGCCAAGGACATTGATGAGAACGGAGTAGCCGCTCGCGATTGAATCTCAGAAGATGATGCCGAAGTAACGCCGCGACGCCACGCCTCGCCAAGTCCAAAGTTACAAGTCACGCGATACCGCACGCGGTCTGGAGAAGATGGGTTGGTACTTATAAATAGTTAAAAAAACATGCGATGTCATGCCGCAATTTTATTTCCCCAATAATATATTTTATATTCCTTCTAATGACGTTGTAAAAATTAAATAGCTATAATAAAATGCATCGCTGTGTTAAGGTCGCTTTTATTGATCTGGCCGATGCCTGACACAAAGGAGCAACGAGGCGACCAGGCCAGAAACTGGCAGTAACACCTTTTTGCATTAGTATATCAGCGTATCACTTATTCTCGGTCCGTATCTGCGGGCTCTCGCGCCCCACGCCTTCTCCTCTCTCTCTCTCTCTGACATTGCTGCTGTAGAGATTCCACTCCATCATCATTCCTGGCCTGCTACAGTACAGTAACCATGGTAAACTGTAGCACAGACGCACAGTACAGGAACCATGGGTCGGATCAGTCATTTTTTGCGTGTACACAGTACACCTATGCACCATCATCTTCCTGACATGAACCCGCCTCAGTTGTCTAGTTAGATCAAACACTTGCAACCGCCAACTTCCCATAGTCGATCGACACTACGATTGATCCACTAGGGACGTGAGTCTGCATATGGTTACTCGAGTACACTACCTCCACTCGAGTACATATAAAGAGCTAAAAAAAGGGGCTTCGCTGTCGTCCGAACTTGCAACAATCCGATTTTACATATTGGAATAGGAGCGTGTTTTTTAGCTAACTATTGTTTAGATTATTTTTTCCGTCTAGTGCTCATACCATAAATAGCTAAACAAAATCATCCAATGTTAATCCGCAATTTTATTTCCCCACAAATAATTTTTTAGCTGGCCGGATCCGGAGAAACAGCTCGCCGCCGCCGCTGGCTGACGACGACCCGCTGTCTTCCCTCCCATCGCCGGCCAAGGACATTGATGAGAACGGAGTGGCCGCTCGCGATTGAATCTCAGAAGATGATGCCGGAGTAACTCCGCGACGCCACGCCTCGCCAAGTCCAAAGTCACAAGTCACGCGATACCGCACGCGGTCTGGAGAAGATGGGTTGGTACTTATAAATAGCTAAAAAAAACATGCGATGTTATGCCGCAATTTTATTTCCCCTATAATATATTTTATGTTCCTTCTAATACCGTTGTAAAAATTAAATAGCTATAATAAAATGCATCGCTGCGTTAAGATCGCTTTTGTTGATCCGGCCGATGCCTGGCACATAGGAGCAACGAGGCGACCAGGCCGGAAACTGGCAGTAACACCTTTTTGCATTAGTATATCCAGCGTATCCTTTATTCTCGGTCCGTATCTGCGGGCTCCTCGCGCCCCACGCCTTCTCCTCTCTCTCTCTCTGACATTGCTGCTGTAGAGCTTCCACTCCATCATCATTCCTGACCTGCTACAGTACAATAACCATGGTAAACTGTAGCACAGACGCACAGTACAGGAACCATGGGTCGGATCAGTCATTTTTGCGTGTACACAGTACACCTATGCACCATCATCTTCCTGACATGAACCCGCCTCAGTTGTCTAGTTAGATCAAACACTTGCAACCGCCAACTTCCCATAGTCGATCGACACTACGATTGATCCACTAGGGACGTGAGTCTCGATATGGTTACTCGAGTACACTACCTCCACTCGAGTACATATAAAGAGCTAAAAAAAAAGGGGGCTTCGCTGTGGTCCGAACTTGCAACAATCCGATTTTCCATATTGGAATTGGAGCGTGTTTTTAGCTAACTATTGTTTAGATTATTTTTTCCGTCTAGTGCTCATACCATAAATAGCTAAACAAAATCATCCAATGTTAATCCGCAATTTTATTTCCCCACAAATAAATTTTTAGCTGGCCGGATCCGGAGAAATAGCTCGCCGCCGCCGCTGGCTGACGACGACCCGCTGTCTTCCCTCCCATCACAGGCCAAAGACATTGATGAGAACGGAGTGGCCGCTCGCGATTGAATCTCAGAAGATGATGCCGGAGTAACTCCGCGACGCCACGCCTCGCCAAGTACAAAGTCACAAGTCACGCGATAACGCATGCGGTCTGGAGAAGATGGGTTGGTACTTATAAATAGCTAAAAAAACATGCGATGTTATGCCGCAATTTTATTTCTCCTATAATATATTTTATGTTCCTTCTAATGCCGTTGTAGAAATTAAATAGCTATAATAAAATGCATCGCTGCATTAAGGTCGCTTTTGTTGATCCGGCCGACGCCTGGCACATAGGAGCAACGAGGCGACCAGGCCGGAAACTGGCAGTAACACCTTTTTGCATTAGTATATACAGCGTATTCCTTATTCTCGGTCCGTATCTGTGGGCTCCTCGCGCCCCACGCCTTCTCCTCTCTCTCTCTGACATTGCTGCTGTAGAGCTTCCACTCCATCATCATTCCTGACCTGCTACAGTACAGTAACCATGGTAAACTGTAGCACAGACGCACAGTACAGGAACCATGGGTCGGATCAGTCATTTTTTGCGTGTACACAGTACACCTATGCACCATCATCTTCCTGACATGAACCCGCCTCAGTTGTCTAGTTAGATCAAACACTTGCAACCGCCAACTTCCCATAGTCGATCGACACTACGATTGATCCACTAGGGACGTGAGTCTGCATATGGTTACTCGAGTACACTAACTCCACTCGAGTACATATAAAGAGCTAAAAAAAAGGGGCTTCGCTGTCGTCCGAACTTGCAACAATCTGATTTTACATATTGGAATAGGAGCGTTTTTTTAGCTAACTATTGTTTAGATTATTTTTTCCGTCTAGTGCTCATACCATAAATAGCTAAACAAAATCATCCAATGTTAATCCGCAATTTTATTTCCCACAAATAATTTTTTAGCTGGCCGGATCCAGAGAAACAGCTCGCCGCCGCCGCTGGCTGACGAGACCCGCTGTCTTCCCTCCCATCGCCGGCCGAGGACATTGATGAGAACGGAGTGGCCGCTCGCGATTGAATCTCAGAAGATGATGCCGGAGTAACTCCGCGACGCCACGCCTCGCCAAGTCCAAAGTCACAAGTCACGCGATACCGCACGCGGTCTGGAGAAGATGGGTTGGTACTTATAAATAGCTAAAAAAACATGCGATGTTATGCCGCAATTTTATTTCTCCTATAATATATTTTATGTTCCTTCTAATGCCGTTGTAAAAATTAAATAGCTATAATAAAATGCATCGCTGCGTTAAGGTCGCTTTTGTTGATCCGGCCGACGCCTGGCACATAGGAGCAACGAGGCGACCAGGCCGGAAACTGGCAGTAACACCTTTTTGCATTAGTATATCCAGCGTATCCCTTATTCTCGGTCCGTATCTGCAGGCTCCTCGCACCCCATGCCTTCTCCTCTCTCTCTCTCTGACATTGCTGCTGTAGAGATTCCACTTCATCATCATTCCTGGCCTGCTACAGTACAGTAATCATGGTAAACTGTAGCACAGACGCACAGTACAGAACCATGGGTCGGATCAGTCATTTTTTGCGTGTACAAAGTACACCTATGCACCATCATCTTCCTGACATGTACCCGCCTCAGCTGTCTAGTTAGATCAAACACTTGCAACCGCCAACTTCCCATAGTCGATCGACACTACGATTGATCCACTAGGGACGTGAGTCTGCATATGGTTACTCGAGTACACTACCTCCACTCGAGTACATATAAAGAGCTAAAAAAAGGGGGCTTCGCTGTCGTCCGAACTTGCAACAATCCGATTTTACATATTGGAATAGGAGCGTGTTTTTTAGCTAACTATTGTTTAGATTATTTTTTCCGTCTAGTGCTCATACCATAAATAGCTAAACAAAATCATCCAATGTTAATCCGCAATTTTATTTCTCCACAAATAATTTTTTAGCTGGCCGGATCCGGAGAAACAGCTCGCCGCCGCCGCTGGCTGACGACGACCCGCTGTCTTCCCTCCCATCACCGGCCAAGATATTGATGAGAACGGAGTTGCCGCTCGCGATTGAATCTCAAATGATGATGCCGGAGTAACTCCGCGACGCCACGCCTCACCAAGTCCAAAGTCACAAGTCACACGATACCGCACGCGGTCTGGAGAAGATGGGTTGGTACTTATAAATAGCTAAAAAAACATGCGATGTTATGCCGCAATTTTATTTCCCCTATAATATATTTTATGTTCCTTCTAATGCCGTTGTAAAAATTAAATAGCTATAATAAAATGCATCGCTGCGTTAAGGTCGCTTTTGTTGATCCGGCCGACGCCTGGCACATAGGAGCAACGAGGCGACCAGGCCGGAAACTGGTAGTAACACCTTTTTGCATTAGTATATCCAGCGTATCCCTTATTCTCGGTCCGTATCTGCGGGCTCCTCGCGCCCCACGCCTTCTCCTCTCTCTCTCTCTGACATTGCTGCTGTAGAGCTTCCACTCCATCATCATTCCTGGCCTGCTACAGTACAGTAACCATGGTAAACTGTAGCACAGACGCACAGTACAGGAACCATGGGTCGGATCAGTCATTTTTTACGTGTACACAGTACACCTATGCACCATCATCTTCCTGACATGAACCCGCCTCAGTTGTCTAGTTAGATCAAACACTTGCAACCGCCAACTTCCCATAGTCGATCGACACTACGATTGATCCACTAGGGACGTGAGTCTGCATATGGTTACTCGAGTACACTACCTCCACTCGAGTACATATAAAGAGCTAAAAAAAGGGGGCTTCGCTGTCGTCCGAACTTGCAACAATCTGATTTTACATATTGGAATAGGAGCGTGTTTTTTAGCTAACTATTGTTAGATTATTTTTCCGTCTAGTGCTCATACCATAAATAGCTAAACAAAATCATTCAATATTAATCCGCAATTTTATTTCCCCACAAATAATTTTTTAGCTGGCCGGATCCGGAGAAACAGCTTGCCGCCGCCGCTGGCTGACGACGACCCGCTGTCTTCCCTCCCATCGCCGGCCAAGGACATTGATGAGAACGGAGTGGCCGCTCACGATTGAATCTCAGAAGATGATGCCGGAGTAACTCCGCGATGCCACGCCTCGCCAAGTACAAAGTCACAAGTCACGCGATAACGCACGCGGTCTGGGGAAGATGGGTTGGTACTTATAAATAGCTAAAAAAACATGCGATGTTATGCCGCAATTTTATTTCTCCTATAATATATTTTATGTTCCTTCTAATGCCGTTGTAGAAATTAAATAGCTATAATAAAATGCATCGCTGCGTTATGGTCACTTTTGTTGATCCGGCCGACGCCTGGCACATAGGAGCAACAAGGCAACCAGGCCGGAAAATGACAGTAACACCTTTTTGCATTAGTATATCCAGTGTATCCCTTATTCTCGGCCCGTATCTACGGGCTCCTCGCGCCCCACGCCTTCTCCTCTCTCTCTCCCTCTCTCTGACATTGCTGCTGTACAGCTTCCACTCCATCATCATTCCTGGCCTACTACAATATAGTAAACATGGTAAACTGTAGCACGGACGCACAGTACAGTAACCATGGGTCGGATCAGTCATTTTTTACGTGTACACAGTACACCTATGCACCATCATCTTTCTGACATTTACCCGCCTCAGTTGTCTTGTTAGATCAAACACTTGCAACCGACAACTTCCCATAGTCGATCGACACTACGATTGATCCACTAGGGACGTGAGTCTGCATATGGTTACTCGAGTACACTACCTCCACTCGAGTACGTATAAAGAGCTAAAAAAAAGGGATTCGGTGTCGTCCGAACTTGCAACAATCTGATTTTACATATTGGAATAGGAGCGTGTTTTTCGGAGAGGCGTTTTGGCTCCCGGGTGCACCTGCACCCGGTATGCCTTTTCAAATTTTAAAAATATGAAAATGCTTCGAAAATTCTGAAAAAATTGGACACAAACATACGCAAGTAACGAACACTCGTGAAAAATTTCGATAGAAAAAACCAATTTTTCTGCTCTGTGCATAAAAGATAAATTTCTGACAAAAACTGAGATCTAAAAAAGTATGTTTTTTGTCAGAAATTTTTCTTTTTTGCACAGAGCAGGAATTTTTTTATTTTTTGTCGAAATTTTTCCCGAGTGTTCGACACTTGCGTATGTTTGTGTCTGTCGGCACAGTGGAAAACAGGGTACCACGGGCCGGCCTGCCAGGGCCCATGAGACTCTTTGGACGATTTTTGCTAAGGACCAGGCTCTCCAAGCCTGGCGAGCCTCGCTAGGGTTTTTTTCTCGCGAGGGATCTCTTTTCCTCGCCGAGGGTTTTCTTCCTTGGCGAGGGACCGCTACTCGACAAGGCGTCTCCGATGCCACCCGCAACTCTGCTAAGGACCAAGCCGAGGGGCTCGGCGAGGCTTTTTACCTCGCCGAGGCTCTCTCCTCACGAAGCAATCCCTGCCTCCGCGGCAGGGCGCACATGGGCTCTGCGCCCATGTGCAGGATGACGCGCGTGCCTACGCGCGATGACGACGACGCCGCAGTTGCCATTTCCATGTATAAAGCAGTCAACAAAGCGGAGCCAAGCAGAGCGGACAACGAGTATTTCCCCTTTGGTGATAAGGGAACCGTCTGCAGCCGCGCTCCAGGGACTACGTCACCGTGGGTCACGTCCCACCTCAGCAAGCGTCAGCCCACTGCCAGGTTGGCCGGTGGCTTTTCCAGCTTTGGCTGCACCGTCCCTGCCATGGACCGAGTCCAAGGGCTCCACCTTTATCGTGCACCCTGCTCCTTCCTTCGTCGCCATGTGGTAACCCTTCCCGCCCAAATGTTTGGGCGGAAGAGGTCCAAGGCGCCTATAAAAGGAGAGGGGGCACGCCCAAGCAAAGGGTTCGATCCTTGGCTAGTTCTCCCTGCGGTTCAGAATCTTGAAGCGTAGGCATAACCCTAGATCTGAAGACTAGCAAGTAGCCATCATTAGCCACCTCGAGCTCGGCAAGCTCACCTTGTACTGTAAAACTCTCCAAGCAGTGCAATACACCATAGCAGGACGTAAGGGTTTTTACCTCCCAAAGAGGGCCCTGAACCTGGGTAAGATCTTGTGTCCATCTCTGCAGTATCGTCTGCAGCAAGTCCGACGAGCACCGTCGCCGGAGCACGTTGAGGATTGTTTGATTCCGTGTTCAGCCCCTTACACGATACCTTGGAGACATCCCCAGTTCCTGGGAACATTCTCCGACATTTGGCGCGCCAGGTAGGGGGCTGAGGCGCGTCTTCATCCTCGATACAGCCATGGCCGGCTCTCGTGCCGAACGTCTTGCTCGCCGGACGGCTAGCGCCGCCACCGCTCCTGCAGGCCGCCCGCGCGGCCGCCCGCGTGGGAACTCTGCTCCGGAGCGCCACGTCGACCCCGAGCCCCGCGTCGAGCACCCGGAGGACGACGACCACGACGACCACGCTGAGGGCGACCACGGCGAAGAGGAGGCCTCCTCTCTGCATCCGTCGCGGGACCGTGCTGCCTCCTCGCTGGGCCGCCCTGCGCCCAGCCCGGCGACTGCGCTTCTCATGGCGCAGGAGCTGCTGCAGTACCGTCCTACGCCGGAGGCCCGGGAGGCCTGGCTCAACCGCCTCACGGAGCTTGTCGGCGCCGCTCGCGTCGCCGCTCCTGCTCCCTCCCGTTCGCTGGTTCCTTCGGGCCGCGTGGGGGACCTGGCGCACGGCGCCCCTCCCGCACCTCCTGTCCATCCTGCGCCTGCTCCAGCTCCACCGGTTGTACCGCAACCTGCGCCAGCGGGGGCTCCTCGTGACAACCGCGTCGCATCGCACGCGTCTTCGCCGCACGACTGCCAGATTGTGCAGCGAGCCCCCGAGGACGCCCGCGTGAGCATCGAGCGCCAGCAGGACAAACACAACCGCGCCGTCCAGGACGTCGCCACCGCCGGGCGCCATCTCCGCGCCACTGTCGCCAGCGGCCCGGTCACCCACGGCACGATGGTTGCGTTCACTCGCACCCTCCGTCGCGTTGTCTGGCCCGTCAAGTTTCGGCCGGACCTGCCTCCGCGCTACGACGGCAAGAACAACCCCCTGGAGTTCCTGCAGCTCTACACTCTGGCCATCCAGGCCGCCGGGGGTGATGACAAGGTCATGGCGAACTGGTTCCCCATCTCCCTCAAGGACTCCGCGTCCTCATGGCTCACCAACCTC
Organism: Puccinellia tenuiflora; assembly: GCA_012064385.1. Classification (NCBI taxonomy): domain Eukaryota; kingdom Viridiplantae; phylum Streptophyta; class Magnoliopsida; order Poales; family Poaceae; genus Puccinellia; species Puccinellia tenuiflora. Next base: position 1,329,664 of record QRDG01000022.1, on the reverse strand, counting down.
CCCGCCGAATCCATCAACACTTGGGAGGAGCTCTGCCGGTGCTTTGTCGCCAACTTCAAGGGCACGTACGAGCGCGGCCTCACCTACAACGACCTCCGCGCCGTGCGTCAGAAGCCTGGCGAGACCCTCCGCAAGTACATCCAGCGCTTCAGCCAGGTGCGCAACAAGATCCCCAACGCCACCGACGCGCAGGTCATTTCGGCTTTACAGGCTGGAGTGACGGACATGCGGATGCTCGAGAAGCTCGGCATCCACGATAACATCACCACCGTCGTCAAGCTCTTCGACTTGGAGGACAAGTGCGCCAAGGCTGAAGAGGGCCGCTTGTTCGTCAAGAACGAGCCTGGAGATCCCACTGAGGGGTCCAAGAAGAAGAAGCAGTCCTCCGAGAAGCGCAAGACCACTGCGGTCCTCGCGGCTGAACCCGACGCCAAACAGCCTCGCGCTGCCGCTCCAGCCGCAGGGTCCGAGAAGAAAGACAACCGTCCTTTTTGCGTCTACCACAACAGGCATTCTCATGCCACCGAGGACTGCTACGACCTCAAGAGGCTCATCGAGGCGCGCGAGAAGGAGCAAGGCCGCGGTGGCCGCGGCGGCGGCCGCGGGGGGCGACGCTGGAACAACAACTACGACAACAACTACCAGCAGAACCCCCAGGCCAACGCTGTCGAGCCCGCGAACGACAACCTGCCTGCCGGGGCTGATGAGGGCTACCAGGTGCCTCGCGGCGTTGCCTGCATCCTCGGCGGGGCCCAGGCCCCTCGCTCCAACCGCTCCTTCAAGCAATTCGCTCGCGAGCTCGCAGCAGCCCTCCCCGGGGTTGAGGCCTCCAGGCCCCTCAAGTGGTCTGAGCACCCCATCACTTTCGACTCCAGCGACCACCCCAAGTCCACCTCAACCGTTGGCACCATCCCGCTGGTCTGCACCCCCACCATCAACAACATCGCCGTCTCCAAGACGCTCATTGATGGGGGTGCCGGCCTCAGCGTCATCTCTGTCGAGACATTCGAGAAGCTGCAGGTGCCCTACGAGCGGCTCATGCCCACCAGGCCCTTCTCGGGGGTGACGGAGGGCCTCACGACTCCTCTGGGGCAAGTGAGGCTTGCGGTCACTTTCGGCACCCAGACCAACTACCGCACCGAGCTGATCGACTTCGACGTCGCGCACATCGGCCTGCCCTACAACGCCATCCTCGGTTACCCCGCCCTCGCCAAGTTCATGGCGGTGACCCACCATGCCTACAACCTCGTCAAGCTCCCTGGCTCCAGTGGCACCATCGTCATCCGCGGCGTAGTCTCTGACGCCGTGTACGCCGCGCAAGCGGCCTACAAGGCTGCCGCGGTGGCGTCCCCCACCGACAAGGACGAGGAACCCCTCCCGAGGCCCCCCGCGCCTCTAGAAGCAAGCGGCTCGGGGGCTAGCGTCACCATCGGCGCCAACCTGTCTCCCAAATAGGAAAGCGGGCTCGTCGCCTTCCTCAGGGCAAACTCTGACATGTTCGCTTGGACACCGTCAGATATGTCCGGAGTACCGAGGGAGGTGATCGAGCACCACTTAGCCGTGTGTCCAAACGCACGCCCCGTGAAGCAAAAGGCGCGGCGCCAGGCGCCAGAGAAACAAGACTTCATCGTCAAGGAAGTGGAAAAGCTGAAGAAGGCCAGCATCATCAAGGAAGTGGTCCATCCCACTTGGCTCGCCAACGGTGTGGTCGTCCCCAAGCACACCGGAGGAAGCCGCCTCTGCATCGACTTCACCGACCTCAACAAGGCCTGCCCCAAGGACCCCTATCCCCTCCCGAGGATCGACCAGATCGTGGACTCCACCGCCGGCTGCGCACTCCTCTGCTTTCTGGATGCCTTCTCTGGTTATCACCAGATCAAGATGGCGAAAGAAGACGATGAGAAGACAGCATTTCTCACCCCTTGTGGTGTGTTTTGCTACGTCTGCATGCCCTTCGGCCTGAAGAACGCCGGCGCCACATTCCAGCGCCTCATGAGGATCGCTCTGGGGGCTCAAATGGGGAGGAATGCAGAGGCCTACGTCGACGACATCGTGGTCAAGACTCGCGAGAAGGACACGCTCATCCAGGACCTCGAGGAGACCTTTGCCAACCTGCGCAAGGTCAACATCAAGTTGAACCCCACCAAGTGCGTCTTCGGGGTCCCTTCAGGCAAGCTCCTCGGATTCCTGGTGTCCCACCGCGGCATCGAGGCCAACCCCGACAAGATCAAGGCCATAGAGCAGATGCAGCCTCCTCGTCGCCTCAAGGACATGCAACGCTTAGCGGGATGTATGGCCAGCCTTGGCCGTTTCATCTCCAAGTTCGGCGAGAGGGCGCTGCCATTTTTCAAGATTATGAAGAGGTCCGGTCCCTTCAAGTGGACACCTAAAGCAGCAAAGGCCTTTGAGGAACTGAAGAGATATCTGGCGAGCCCACCCATCATGGTTGCCCCACGCCCTCACGAGCCTCTAAAGCTGTACCTTGCAGCCACTCCTCAGACGGCAAGCGCGGTCTTGGTGGCTGAAAGGGAAGAGCCAGTCCTCGACAAGCAGAGCTCCGCCTCACCAAGCCCAGAACCCCCCGACAAGGAAGCATCCTCGCCAAGCCTCCAACCTCAAGAAAATCTCGCCAAGGACTCCATCGAGCCTGGAGAGGAGTCAGCCGCTGCCGCCCCAACGACTACCCTCGTCGAGCATCCCGTGTACTTCGTCAGCACAGTGCTGCGGGACGCTCGCGAGCGCTACTCCACGCAGCAAAAGCTCCTCTTCTCGCTCCTCATCGCCTCTAGGAAGCTGCGTAACTACTTCCAGGGTCACCCCATCAAGGTGGTCACCTCCTACCCCCTGGAGCAAGTCCTGCGCAACTCAAACGCGACAGACCGCGTCGCGGGCTGGGGCATCGAGCTGCAACCTTTCGAGCTGGAGTTTGACACCACAAGAGTCATCAAGGGCAGGGCGCTGGCTGACTTCATGGCCGAATGGACGGACACGCGCGAAGAAGAAGAGCCTCCAGAGGAGGAAGCTGCAGCCTCAGGTGGGACGAAACCAGGCCCCTGGACCATGCATTTCGACGGCGCCTTCGCGGCCCGAAGTGCGGGGGCTGGTGCCGTCCTCACCTCTCCAACAGGCAACAAGCTCTACTACGCCGTCCAGCTATGCTTCAAGGACAACGACAAGTCTCCAACAACATTGCTGAATATGAAGGCCTCCTCGCCGGGCTCAGAGCCGCCATCGCCCTCGGCATCAAGCACATCCTCATTAAGGGCGACTCCCAGCTCCTCGTCAACTTCTCCAACAAAAGCTACACGCCTAAGGACACCTACATGGTGGCCTACCTAGAAGAGGTACGCAAGCTGGAGAATCACTTCAGGGGCATGGAGGTCAAGCACGTCCCGCGAGCAGAAAACCAAGAAGCGGATGACCTCGCCAGGCGGGCAGCGAAAAGGGAGGCCCAGAAGCCCGGAGTTTTCGAGGAGAGGCTCCTCAAGGCCTCCGTCAAGCAGCCAGTGGCCAATACCAGCATCGACGAGGAGCTCCCACCAGCCCCATCAAGCGGAGCACCAAACTGTGGTTTGCCCTCAGGCGACCGCCTGCTGCTGACCCTGGTGCGCCAAGACACTGGCTGGATCGACGAGATCAAGAGCTACCTGCAAGACCGAGCCCTCCCCGAAGAGGACGCAGAGGCCGAAAGAATCGCTCGCCAGGCCAAGTTCTACTGCCTCCACGACGGAGACCTGTACCGTAAGCGCCCCAATGGGGTTGCGTTGCGGTGCATCCCTGCCGAGGAAGGCCGCCAGCTCATCAACGACATCCACAGCGGCGAGTGCGGCCACCATTCTTCCTCGCGCACCCTCGCAGGCAAGGTCTTCCGGAGTGGCTTCTACTGGCCTTCGGTGCTTCAAGACGCAGCTGCCATCGTCCAATCCTGCGACGCCTGCCAATTCCACGCCAAGCAAATCCACCAGCCCGCGCAAGGACTCCAGACCATCCCGCTCTCCTGGCCGTTCGCGGTCTGGGGGCTAGATCTGCTGGGACCCTTCCCGCGAGCGCTCGGGGGCTACCGCTACCTCTACGTCGCCATCGACAAATTCACCAAGTGGCCTGAGGTGGAACCCGTGCGCACCATTCCGGCGAAATCGGCGGTAAAATTCATCAGGAGCCTGGTCTGCCGCTTCGGCGTGCCCAACCGCATCATCACCGACAACGGCTCGCAGTTCATCAGCGGCGCCTTCAAGTCCTACTGCGGCAGCCTCGGCGCCCAAATCTGCTACGCCTCGGTGGCACACCCACGAAGCAACGGGCAGGCCGAGCGAGCCAACGCCGAGGTGCTCAAGGGCCTCAAGACGAGAAGCTTCAACCGCCTCAAGGCCAGCGGCAAGCACTGGATCGACGAGCTCCCTTCGGTGCTCTGGTCCATCCGCACCACGCCAACAAAGCCTACTGGTGAGACGCCGTTCTCCCTCGTCTATGGCGCCGAAGCCGTTCTCCCCAGCGAGATCACCCATGGCTCCCACGAGTCCTGGCCTTCAAGGAGGCTGAGCTGGACGAACTCCGCAACGACGACCTGCTGCTGCTTGAGGGGCTCCGCCGAAATGCGGCCCTGAGAGCGGCAAGGTACCAGCAAGACCTCCGCCGCTACCACAGCCGCCACATCAGGCCGCGCACTCTTGAAGCCGGAGACCTGGTCCTGAGGAGAATCCTCTCCAGGGCAGGCCTCCACAAGCTCTCACCGATGTGGGAAGGCCCCTACAGAGTCGTGCACGTCGCCAGGCCTGGCTCTGCGCGGCTCGAGACGGAGGACAGCATTCCCGTCGCCAACCCCTGGAACATCCAGCACCTGCGCAAGTTCTACCCCTGATCGCCACCGGCGAGCAACTTTTTCCATCAAGGGAGAACCACGCGCCATCATCCTCCACGAGGAAAAATTTCGGGCTCCCCTCTCTACTATACGTTGCCGCGGGCCGTTCAAGAAGACTCCCAAGCCACCAAGCCTCGGCATGGTAACCTCTTCAGGCACCATGCCTTGGCGAGGTGGATCCCCATGCTGGTCATGGTGGAACGCAGGCTAAAAGCCACCCCCGCCTAGGGGCCCCCTGAGCTCTCTCTACATGCGTCTGCCTCGGGCACGCCCCTCGAGAGTCTCAGCCACAGCATGTGGACCCCATGCCCAGAGCATGGCGGATATTTTTTGTGCTTCTGGCCACGCCAGTGTAATGAACCTATGTTTCAGGTCAATTTGAACCTTTGCGCATCGCGCCAGCATATTTTGTTGCTTCAGTAAGCTTTAATGTTGTTGCTTTCTCTTCTCACTCGTATGATCCCTCCTGTGTATCTCACGAGCGGGGGCTAGCATGGTGCCATGCCACGGGAGCATCCCGGCAGCACCTAAAACCCAAGGGATCCGAGCTCTGAACTTGCGGATCAGCTCTCATGCATGTCAACTCTCCAGGAGCTCTGAACTCATGGGTCAGCTCCCGCGCACGTCAACTCACCAAGGATCACCAAAACCTTGGTGCCTGTTCTCCTCGTGAGACACACATGAAGGAACCTACGAGCACGCACAAGTTATCTAGCTATGTATTGCTTGTGGGTATGTGTCGTGGTGGGTAGCACGGCATATCCATCAAAGACGGAAAAGAGTGCGGGGCAGGCGACGATCGGATGCTCGCGCGGGATTGGGCAACAAGCATGCAAACACACGTTAGTTACCCAGGTTCGGGGCCCTCCTCGTGGAGGTAACACCCCTACGTCCTGCTCTTCTTGTTCTTATTGATTGATCACAAATCGGGCTACAAGGGTTGCTCCTAGAGCTGTGTGGCGGTAGTGCCGGCTAGAGATGTCAAGCCGGCTGGAGGTGGAAGACGATGATCTACCTACCGCCTATTGCTTGTCTATCACTTGCTGCTTGCCTCGCGCAGGAGGCCCATGCACGCCTTATATAGGCAGCGGCTAGGGTTTTGGGTTACAAGGAGATTACACGATTGCCCCTATGACATCACTACTCTGGAGCCGGCTGGAGCTACCTCATCATTACATTGTAGCTGTAACGCCCGACAGGGGCTGGACGATCCGGGCCTACCAGTACGGACCGGTCGGTTGGTAGAGGCCGGCTGCCCTAGCCGGCCGTCCGCCTCCGGGTAGGCGAAGCGGCTTGCTTTATCCGACTGGCTCCAGGCGGCACGCTGTAGCCGGCCCATGTAGTTCTTGAAGAAATGGTCCTCTTAGGGGTATCCGGGGTTCATATCCCCGACACTAGCCCCCGAGATCGTGGAGTCTTGCCGGCTTGCCGGGTAGACTTCTCGAGCTTCAATGTTTTGTTTGTCGCTGCAGTTGAAGTCGTCCGGCTTGAAGTTTGCCGGATAAGGTGACGGTGGCCGAAGGCGGCTCGTCCGGCTTGGGGTAGCCGGTCTCCGGTAGTCTTGATGTCTCGGGAATCGTGGGTCGTGGCACGCGTCAGCCACGTTTCGCCGCTTGGTCATGATGGTTGTGCTCTGCCCGATGTCGGGGGCACGTCGCTTCAGTCTTCGACGGACTGGATCGTCTGTGGCAACTGCCTGCTAGTGGGATCGTCTGCGGACGATGCGGTCTGCCCGCGCCCCACGTGGCGCGTGGAGCGGTGCGGTTCCGCCTGCCTCGCCTTTAAAGGGGAAAAGAGGGGGGAGGCTCAGAGTTTTCGCTCCTCTCTCCCGCTTCGTCTTCCTCGCCAGCTCCTGCTCCTCTTGCTCCTTGCCGATTTCTCCGTCTCGCTGCTTCTGCTTCCGCCTCCTTCACCACGGGCAACAGATCCTCAATGGCGAGCACGGGCGCTTGGATGGGCTCCATCATCGATGATGCGTTCCTTCTAACGCTTCACCGGAATGGGTCCATGGGGAAGAGCGGAGATGTGGAGGCTCGCGCCCCTCCCCCTGGAGAGATCTCGCCGAGGCCCAAACCGGGCGAATTCGTCGTGTTCTACACGCACGTGGAGCGGGGGGCTGGGGCTTCCTGTTAGCTCATTCTTCAACGAATTTCTGCATTTTTATGGGCTGCAGCCTCACCATTTGGGGGCAAACTGCATCACGCAGTTGTCCTGCTTCGTCACGTTGTGCGAAGCGTATTTGGGCGTTTGGCCCAGTATGGAGCTTTTCGGCATGTTCTTCTTCTTGCGGTCCCAGGTGACCGCTGGGCTGCAGCGGGACTGCGGCGGCGTCTCCATCAGCGCGAAGAACACGCCGCTCCCCAAGATCCATCTGCCCGAGTCCATCAAGAAGTGGCAGAATACATACTTCTATGTCAAGAACGCCACTGCGGTTGACCGGGTCAACCTCCCCGCCTTCGCCAACACGCGTCCGGCGGACAGATCCTGGAGCCGGAAGCCGGCAGTCGATGAGAGTCTGCAAGGCACCCTGTTCACCCGCCTGGAGAAGCTGGTGGCGGACGGCTTGACGTCCAGGGACCTGACCATGGCCTGGACAACAAGGCGGATGTATCCGCTGCAGGAGCGTTCGCACAAGATGTGCTTCTACTCCGGCATCCGGGATCCCACTCGAGCCTCCATGAATGTCCCGACGCAGGAGAGATTGAGCGAGTGGGTATCCCGTCTCATCACCGACAAGCTTGAGGATGACTGGGACTTCGGGCTCGATCCCTTCGACCGCTCAGATCGCGCTCCTGAGGTTAGCTTCTTCCCTTCTCATTTTGCTTCCGATTCCCTTTCCGGCTGCCGCCTGATCTAGCCGGCTTGCCGGGTAGCTTTGTGAGGTCCAGATGGTGGAAGATTTTGAAGTAGTCTTCGAGCCTGATGTCCAGGGTCCCCTTTCTGCGGCGCAGACGGCCATGCTGGAGGAGGAGAGCGCCGCCGAGGAGCAGGCGGCGGGTGAAGGTGCGGACACTGCCGCTGGAGGCGAATCCGGCGGCGATGCCCGTATCGTCGCGGGAACACGCGGCGACACCACCGAGTCGTCTGGAGGAGGTGCCGATGCCGGCGGCGATGATGACGCTGCCCGGACTGCAACGAGCCCGGTCTCTGCCGCTGGCGCCGACTCCGACTCGGCCGCCTACCGGGACGAGGATCTCGAGCGCGACGATCTGCCCCCGGTTTCGTCGTCCCCGTGGTAAGTCTTCTGGGCCCGGGGTCGCCGGGCAGGCTGACAATGTTGTGCGTGTGGTAGTAGATCTCTCCACCAGCTCTGAACCGGACTCAGAGGGTTCTTCCTCCGTGCCAGCCTCCAAGCCGGCGATATCCACCCGCCGGACCAAGGAATTGGAGGCGGCGGCGCGGAAGAAGGTGGTCCTTCCTCGGCGGACCGTGAAGGAGAGGCGGTCGAAGTCGGCCGCCGATGTCGATGCGAATACCGCGCCGCCCAAGCGGAAGGGCGCATTTGAGAAGCGAGGCGTGCTTCCCGCCAAAAAGCGGGCTTCGACGTCTTCCCGGCCTACCACGGGCGGCCTGTCGCCAGCCGGCAGAACGAGGGCGGAGACGCCTGAGACCGAGGCCAGGGCGGACGAGATCATGGCCGAGGTCCGGGCTGAGGTCGACGCCAAAATGGCGGAGGAGGAGGAGGCCCAGATTGGTGGGGCCAAAAACGAGGTGATTGGTCCTGCTTTAGGTGGTGATTTTATTTACGATTCGAATCCGGATGACTTGGAGAGGGAGTTTTATGCTCGGACGGCGCAGGCAGTCTTAGCCTTGGGAGCATCTGATGCTGATTTTACTGTGGAGCAGCTGCTGGCCTCGAGGGAGGACGAGGAGAGGACGAAGGCGGCGGACGTGGAGAGGACAGAACCCGCCGCCGACAAGACCCGCGCCCAGGTGGTTAATCTTTTTCCTCCTATTGTTCTTGGTTATGACTCGGGTATGGAGGATATGGAGAAAGCTGTTTACGCGGAGCTGGCGCAGGCGGACTCGATCCGGGCGTCGATGGATGCCCAGGCGGCTGCAAGGCAGCCAGCGGCTGCCAAGGCGGCCGAGGAGAAGGCGGCAGCGGGCGCGGAGGCCGGCGATACCGCAAAAGCCTCTGTTGGGGCCGAGGTGGTGCCGGCTCGCACGGAGCGGCCGGTTGAAGATCCTGTCGTTCCGGCGAAAGGCGGCGATGTGCCTTCCGGAGGCGTGAAGCGCCCGTCCGACGCCGTGCCCCCTCCCCCACCAAAGCGTTTGAAGAGGAGGACGGCCAAGGCGCTGGGCTCGTGCGTCGGGTAAGTCCTTGTCTTGTGGTAGGAATCTTCGCAACTTGCACTCGATGGTGACGCCTTCCTTGTTTCGTAGGGCACCACTCCCAATAGTGGAGACGGCAGTCGTCGCGGTGAAGGAGTCGGCATCGGTGCCTGTCACCGAGGTCCCCGTGGCGCAGGCGGCTGATCCGCTTTCGGAGGCGAAGACGGCGGAGGCGGAGAGCCGAGCACTGGTGGAGGCGGCTCCCCTTGTGGTCGACTTCAACCCTCCGGCTTCAGGCGGAGATGCCGAGACGCCAGTAGGTGCTTTCCAAGTGGTTCCCCAGCCCGGCGCCGGGGCTGGGTATACCGCCTTCCCCACCCCTTCTTTGACCGTGGCCGTGACAGCCAAGGATAAGGCCATCGCGGAAGCGACGGCTTCGCTCCCCGGCCCTCGCCAATCAACCTTGGTGTCTTCCCCGCCGTACTCCGGGCCGGTGCCGGCTCGGCCCGATGCGTCGGGAACGATTCCCCTCGCCGAACTGGCGGAGCGGGTGGCCAGGGAGAACTTGGCCAACGTAACATTGCTCCGCTCCTCCATGGAGCAAGGTCTTGCCGCGGCGAATAGGGAGGCGGCATTGCTCAAGCGGGAGCTTGAGGCGGCTAAAGGTTTGGCTCCCTTTTTCCCCCGCACTCTGTCTTGACGTTCTGCCTTTTTCTCTTGCATGTCTTGGCTTGACGGTGACTTGATCTCCACAGGTGACTCCACCTCCCGCGCCGGCTTGGAGAAGCAACTGAAGGAGAAGGATGCCGCCTTGACCTCGTACCAAGGCCGATCTCCAAGCGGCGGAGAAGGCATTAGAGAGATGCCGCCTCGAGGTCGTCCGGCTGGGCGAGGAGACGGCGAGATGCGGGAGTCCGGAGCGTCGGAAGCAGGGCGAGGTTGAATCTCTCCGAGAGAATGCGGCCGAGTTGAGGGATCTGCTGAAGGCCTTCCGTCGAGAACAGCGACAAAATCGTTCAGGAGGCCAAGGCGCGCGAGCTTGAGCATGAGCTAACTGGTGGGCGGCTTGGTCAAGGAGGTTGAGGCACGTAAACGCGCTGATCCTCGGTAAGTGAGGTCTCCTTTCTCCTTGGTTTCTTACTTTAGGTCTTCTACTCGGCCTTACTGGTTTGAAATGCAGGCCTCTATTCCGAGGTGGATGCGCAACTCCAACAAGATGCTGCCTCGGCTCACTCTCGACCGGAGTCTTCTGGTGCCGCTGCCAGGGTCCTGCTCCGACTACCGCTTCCCGCCTTCTGCGATTCGGCCAGGAATCAAGCGCTGAAGGAGGCGGCGAGGGCGTGCTTGAGAATCTGTGGCCGGACACTCCCTTGCCAGGCTACTCTCCACGACCTATGCGCCCGGCTCGAAGGAGCGCCTGCCGGCATCAACGATCAGGTGGAGATGGCGGCGCGCGGTAGGCACTGACATGGCCCTGGCCGTGGTGAAGTCATGGTACCCTGGCGTGCAGACGAGCAGGCTGATGGACGGCTTCCGCGACGGTACATCCTTCGTGGACTTGCGTCCAGAAATTGCCGCGGCCTCCGAGCGGATTGCCGAGGCTGTTGACTTGACGACGCTGGTGCCAGCCGAGCCGTCATCGATGCCGAAGCCAACTGAAGGTGCTGGAGCCGGCGACGCTGCTGCCGCTACTGACGCTGCTGCCGTCTGATTCGCTTGTCTCCCCGGAATGCCGGGTGTAACTGTAATTCTGTACCGTTAACTGTCTTGCCACATTAACCGCTTTGTTATCTTGGGCACCTTTGAAGGTCATCATGTAAAAATTTGCTATTCTGCTTCCTGCCATGGTCTGTTATCGTGAGTGTCGTTTCTCTGTGACTGCTGGGCCTCTGTGCTATAATTCGTGCTTGTTTTTGGTGGTGATTATCACCATCCCTAGCCCCCGAATTTTGGGCCGGTTTGAGCATCAATCCGGGTCGAAATTCACGTTTCCTGCTTATCGCTTTCTTCTGTCGTCGTTATGTCGTGCAGCCCCCGAGTCCGTGACTTGGGGATTTAGTATTCATCCCGGGTCTGGGCAGCCGGCTTGGCGGGTGCGCAGCCCCCGAGTCCATGACTCGGGATTTTATGTATTCATCCGGGTCTGGGCAGCCGGCTTGGCGGGTGCGCAGCCCCCGGGAATCTTTTGCCGGCTGACGGCTTCGCAGCCCCCGAGTCCATGACTCGGGGTGATTTTTATGTATTCATCCGGGTCTGGGCAGCCGGCTTGGCGGGTGCGCAGCCCCCGGGTATCTTTTGCCGGCTTGGCCTTGCCTCCTTGGCTTCTGTGCGTGGACCCAGCTGCAGTTACTGACGGGTCCCGTCAACTGGGTTTCGTTGCCACGTGTGGATCGTGGGATCGTGGGCGACGGTTGGGTCTCCCACGATGTCCCTTGTTTGTGCTATAAATCTTGACCGTTTTCTTTCTCCTCCTTCACTCGCGCCTCTTTGCTCCCTTTTCGCATTCCTCTTCTTGTTTCCTTGCTTCTCCGCCATGGTGAAGTCTGAGCCCATGGACGCTGCCGCTGAGGAGACCATCGCTGCTCCTCCAGCGAAACGTCCTCGCGGTCGTCCCCCCAAGAGCGGCGGTCGAGGGCGGGGGAAGGCTGTTGCCTCCGCTGCCGCCGGTAGCAGTGCTGGCCGTGGCAAGGACTGCGGCCGTGCTGGCTTGAGGAGCGCGGGTGCCGCCAGTGGCGGCATCAGCATCGGCGCTGGTCGTGGCAAGCAACTCCTCGTTCTTCACGACACATCGAGCGAGGAGGAAGCCGTCCCTGTTCTTCCACCTCCGGGCTTTGACCCGATTCCTAAATACGCTCCGTCTGCTGTCGCCGGCGGCGAGGAAGAGAGCGCGGAGCTGTCTTCCGCCTCTTCCGACTCCCTGGAGAATCCGCGGCGCCCGGCCTGGGGTGTGTTCCCCATCGGGGAGTTCCTCCTGATCCTGCACTCGCCAGTTACTGGGCCAGTGCAGAGGCTTCCCGACGCCCTCGCCGACGCGCTGCCAGGCGCTGGCCACTTCAAGTTCAAGCTTTTCCGTGAAGGTGCCTCTCAGGGTCCCTGGGATGCAACCGTCCGGTTCACCTCCCAGGTGGTGGGCAATGCTGTTGTCAACCGGGTGGAGTTCGTGAGAGGTTGGGACGAGTTCGCCGACTTCTACGAGCTCGAAGCCGGCTTCATCCTCTGCTTCCGCCTCCGGCGTGACAAGGGCGTCTTCTTCGTGAAGGTGTTCGACGGCACCCTCTGCATCAAGCACTGGGCCGGCAAGAAGATAGGCGGATCCGGGAAGGCGACGGTTGCCGCTTAGGGAGCTCTGCCGGCTCGACCTTGTAGTTGCGCGGGGAAGGTCCGCCTGTGGACCTCCCTCTTTTGTTTTGTTATCCAGCTTCCATTTGTAAGGCCTTGTTTAATTCCAATGCTTTTGTTCCTGTGTTTGTTTACTTGTGCGCAATTTTCATTTCCTGCTCGTCGTGCCTGTGTCCGGGTTGGGCTCTCGAAGCCGGTTGGCGGCATTTTCGCGCGTGAAATGAAAATGTCGAAGAGATTAGTTTGCTGTTATGATCATGAAGTATACTTTTACTGTGCTTATCTCAACTTCACACTCGCCTGTAGCCTTTCCCGTCGCCGTTCGTGTGCACTTCACCGTCTAGCGGGATCATGCACACTACTACAACGCTAGGGTCCGGTTTGTTAGGCCAGAGTTTTCTCAGCCGGTAACGACTTCTATTTCTTACGTCTTTCGCATACACTCCGCCTCCAGCTTATTCTCTTGCCGGCCTTAACCGGATCCGAAGAGTTAGCCGTTTAGCATTGTGTAGTTAATCATCCGTATTCGGAGAAGCGGTTGCCGACTGCCGGCTTGGCCGAGTTTGCAGAAGATCGTTATTTCAGCCGGCAGGACTTCCCTTTATGCGTTTTTCACGTTGTTGGCCCCCTCCAGCTTGTTCTCTTGCCGGCCTTAACCGGATTCGAAGAGTTAGCCGTTTAGGGGTTAGTCACGCTACACGGCCGCTAAAGGCAAGCTTGCCGGCTGCCGGTTGAGCCGGTTAGAAAATGCAGAAAAATTGCGAAAAACTGCTCATGTGTTCATCATTCTCGTTTCTTTTATTGATAGCATAGGTGGCACATACATTGTACTTTCTCAAGTGTAGAATCGGCGCAGGAGTGACGCGTTCCATGGCCTCTCCGTTTCATCGCCTTCCTTGTCCATCGTGTCCTTCTTGTGCTCGCGGGCGTCGATGAGGTAGTAGGCATCGTTGATGAGCGCTTTGCTGACGATGAATGGCCCTTCCCACGGTGATGACAACTTGTGCATGTTTTTGGTGTCTTGGATGAGCCGGAGCACGAGGTCGCCTTCGCGAAAATGGACGTTCTTGATGCGCCGACTGTGGTAGTTGCGTAGCTGTTGCTGGTACATCGCCGATCTTGATTCGGCAAGCTGGCGTGCTTCCTCGAGCAAGTCCATTCCGTCTTCATAGGCTTGCTTAGCTTGCGCTTCCGTGTACAGCACGATCCGGGGTGCGTCGTGCTCGATGTCTGTTGGCATGACGGCTTCCGCCCCATGGACGAGGAAGAAGGGGGTGAAGCCGGTTGAGCGATTCGGCGTCGTCCTTAGGCTCCAGAGGACGGAAGGCAGCTCTTCTTCCCACGCGCCGGCTGCCCGCTCGAGCGGTTCGAGCAGCCGAGGCTTGATGCCGGATAAGATGAGGCCGTTTGCTCGCTCGACTTGCCCGTTCGACTGCGGGTGTGCGACGGAGGCCACATCGAGCCGGATGCCGGTCCTGCCGCAGAACTTGGCGAATTCTCCCTTGACGAAGTTTGTCCCGTTATCCGTGATGATGCTGTTGGGGTAACCGAAGCGGTAGATGATGCTTTTGAAGAATTTGACCGCTGTTGGTCCATCCAGTTTCTTAATCGGCTTGGCTTCGATCCACTTCGTGAACTTGTCAACCGCTACCAGCAGGTGTGTCATGCCTCCACTGGATCTCCTCAGTGGCCCCACCATGTCGAGCCCCCAGACGGCAAACGGCCAGGTGATAGGAATTGTCTTGAGTGCTGAAGCCGGCGTGTGCTTCTGCGTTGCGAATCGTTGGCAGCCGTTGCAGAGTCGGACCAGCTGGTTCGCGTCCGCCAGCGCAGTCGGCCAGTAGAACCCGTGCCTGAACGCCTTAGCCACAATTGCCCTTGAGGATGCGTGATGGCCGCATTCGCCTTGATGGATCTCCTTGAGGATCCTGTTTCCTTCTTCTTGGCTCACGCAACGTTGGAACATTCCGGATACGCTGCGCTTGTATAGCTCGTTGTTGATGATGGTGTAAGCGCTTGCCCGGCGTTTGATTTGCCTGGCGATGAGCTCGTCCGCCGGGAGCTCGTTGTTGGCGAGGTAGGCGAGGAAGGGTTGGGTCCATGGTGGAGCCACTTCGATGACGAGGACCTCGACGGGCTCCGTCTTGCCTGGAGCCGGCCCAGCCGACTCCGTGTCAGGCGGCATCCGGATGGAATCGGAGCCGGGACACGGCGTGATGGATGGTTTGTAGAGCTTCTCGAGGGCGACGCCGGGTGGGATTTCCTCGCGAAGAGAGCCAATGTTCGCCAGGGTGTCGGCCGCCTCGTTGTTGGAGCGGTGGATGTGGTGGAACTCGCATCCTTCGAAGTATCCCGCGAGCTGTTGGACGAAGAAGCGGTAGGCGGCCATGTTGGGGTCCTTGGCGTCCCAATGGCCAGTGGTCTGCTGGACCACCAAGTCGGAGTCGCCGTAGCAGAGGATTCGCTTGATGTTCATGGCCTTGGCGAGTTTGAGACCGTGTGCGAGAGCTTCATACTCGGCTACGTTGTTGGACGCCGTGAAGTGGATCTGTAGAACGTATTCGAGTCGGCCCCCCTTGGGTGAAGTGAGGACGATTCCGGCGCCGAGTCCCCAGTATCTTTTGGACCCATCGAAGTGCATGAGCCAATGCTCGCCGGAGCCGGGTGGCGGCGGTACGTGGTCCGTCTCCGTCCAATCGGCAAGGAAGTCCGCCAGCTCCTGCGACTTGATCGCTGTTCTCTTGTCGTACTCGACTCCGTGCGCCGTCAGGTTGATCGCCCATTTCGCAACTCTGCCGGTTGCATCCTTGTTGCCTATGATTTCGGCAAGCGGTGCGTCGCTTATCACTTTGATCGGGTGCTCTTGAAAGTAATGTTTCAGCTTCTTCGTTGCCATGTACACGCCGTAAACGAGCTTCTGGTAGTGCGGGTAGTTTTGCTTCGACTGCGAGAGCACCTCACTGAGGTAGTAGACTGGCCGCTGAACCGGCCGCTGCTTGCCGGGTTCGTCTCGTTCCACCACTAGGACCACGCTGACGACTCGATTGGAGGCGGCGATGTACATGAGCATGGGCTCCTTTGGAGTCGGCGGTGCTAGGACTGGGGTGGTGGTCATCGCCCGCTTGAGCTCCTTGAAGGCGGCGTCGGCCGCGTCGCTCCAGACGAACTTGTCCGTTTTCTTCAGTAAGTGGTAGAGCGGGAGAGCCTTCTCCCCGAGCCGGCTGATGAAACGGCTAAGGGAAGCTAGGCACCCGGCGAACTTCTGGATGTCCTTGACGCTTCTCGGCTGTCGCATGTTGTCGATGGCGGCGATTTTCTCCGGGTTGGCCTCGATCCCTCGTGCCGACACAAGGTAGCCGAGTAGCTGTCCGGCTGGAACGCCGAACACGCATTTCTTCGGGTTGAGCTTCATCTGGAAGCGGTGGAGGTTGTCGAAGGTTTCCTTGAGGTCGAGGAGGAGGGTATGCTTCTCCTTGGTCTTGATGACGACGTCGTCGACGTAGGCGTGCGCGTTGCGACCGATTTGGTCGTGCAAGCATTTCTGCATGCAGCGCTGGTATGTTGCCCCCGCGTTCTTCAAGCCGAATGGCATGGTGGTGTAGCAGTACGGGCCGTATGGAGTGATGAAGGCGGTCTTGAGCTGGTCGTCCGGGTTCAGCGGAATTTGGTGGTAGCCGGAGTAGGCGTCGAGGAGGGAGAGGAGGTCGCAGCCGGCCGTGGAGTCGATCACTTGGTCGATGCGCGGCAATGCGAAGGGGTCTTTAGGGCAAGCCTTGTTGAGGTGGGTGTAGTCGATACACATCCGCCATTTCTTGTTCTTCTTTTCCACCATCACCGGATTGGCTAGCCACTCCGTGTGCTGCACTTCTTTGATGAACCCGGCTGCGAGTAGCCGGGCTATTTCTTCTCCTATGAGCTGTCTTCTTCCTTCCGCGAAACGTCGCAGGGACTGTTTTACCGGCTTGGCATCCGGCCGGACGTGAAGAGAGTGCTCGGCGAGTTCCCTCGGCACACCAGGCATGTCCTTGGGGACCACGCGAAGATGTCCCGGTTCTCACGGAGGAACTCGACGAGCGCGCTTTCCTATTTGGGGTCCAGGCTCGCCCCCACGGAGACGAACTTGGACTTGTCGCTGTCGTCGAAGTAGATCTTCTTTGTGTCCCGGGCCGCCTGAAAGTTCGACTCGCCAGCCGGCTTGGCCGACTCCGGGATCTCCAGCTTTTCCTCGCTAGCCTTGCGCTTGAATTGCTTCATCTCCTCGTTGCAGACCATGGTCTCGGCCACTTTTGCGCTGTCGGAGGCGCATGTGATGGAGCGTTTATAGTCTCCGGCGACGGTGATGATCCCGCGTGGGCCTGGTAGCTTCATCTTGAGGTAAGCGTAGTGGGGTACCGCCATGAACTTGGCGAGCGCCGGCCGCCCGAGGATGGCGTGGTAGGCGCTGGAGTGGTCGACCACCTCGAAGGAGACGGTTTCGCGGCGATGGTTGCTCTTGGTGCCGAATAGGACGTCCAGTCGGATGAGGCCCATGGACGATCCGGCTCGCCCCGGCACGATGCCGTGGAAGACCGTCCGGCTCGGCGTCAAGCTGGACTCGGAGACGCCCAGCTTCTCCAGCGTGTCGCGGTAGAGGATGTTGATACTGCTGCCTCCGTCGATGAGGACGCGTGAGAAGGTGCAGGCGCGCTTGGTGGAGATGATCATGGGCTCCAGGACTAGAGCATAGCCGCCTGGGTTGGGCATCAGCTCCGGGTGGTCGCGACGATCCCACGTGATCGGCTCCTGCGACCAGTTGAGGTACTGGGGGACAGGTGGAACCACCGCGTTCACTTCCTTGAACCGCTCGCGCCGGCTTCGTTTGTCGTCGCGCTCACTGACGAATACGATGTAGGCGGCATCCGGATTCTGATAGCCGTCTGGACCCCTTGGAGGAGGAGCCGGAAGGCGCTCCCTTTCTTCCTCGCGTTGGCGATCGTCTCGATCCCTGTCTTCGCGTCGTCTGTCGTCGCGTCCTCGATCGTCCCGCCCGGCTTCATCCCGAGGCGGATTTCGCCGCTCGTACGGTGGTGGCCTCGGGCGTCCGAGAGTGCATTGCCTGACGGTGTGGTTTGCTGGCCGGTCACCATGGTTCCGGCACGGTTGATCGAGCATGTAGTCGTAGTTGTTCCTCGCCCGTGTCCGGCGCATGTCGCCGCTCGTTCTCATGCGGAGGTTGTCGAAGCCTCCTGCCGGCCTCCCTTCGGTCGTAGCTACGACCTTGGACTCGACGCGGTCGTCCGCAAACTTGCGCTTGCCGGCCGCGTCGGAGTCACGCCGGGTCGATTTTCCCCCGTCTTGGTTCTCCGTCCGGCTGCGGCGTGCAGCCGGCTCCGTCGTGATGATTCGTCCGGCTTCGTCGAGTCGGATCGGGTTGGTCATGCCCGCGTCTGACTACCGGAGACCGGCTACCCCAAGCCGGACGAGCCGCCTCCGGCCACCGTCACCTTATCCGGCAAACTTCAAGCCGGACGACTTCGACTACAGCGACAAACAAGACATTGAAGCTCGAGAAGTCTACCCGGCAAGCCGGCAAGACTCCACGACCTCGGGGGCTAGTGTCGGGGATATGAACCCCGGATACCCCTAAGAGGACCATTTCTTCAAGAACTACATGGGCCGGCTACAGCGTGCCGCCGGGAGCCAGCCAGATGAAGCAAGCCGCTTCGCCTACCCGGAGGCGGACGGCCGGCTAGGGCAGCCGGCCTCTACATGCAGAATATTATTTTTAATATTATTTCTTTTAACCCGAATTCGAAATATGACATGCGGAATCATTTTATTTCAAAACTAGCGCGCCGTCGACCCACGAGAGGCCGAATCTTTCATCCTTCCAAAATAATGATCCCCATAAATTTGCAGCTCATTATGACGTCGTTAAGGCCCTGAAATAAATAAGGAAAGAAATAGGGGTTTTCTGCCTGCGCAGGATTAATTACATAAAAAGGGGAAATCATTATTAATTACCAAAAATCATTAAATAACAGTAATATAACCCTTATATGATGCAAATATGAATGGAATACAAGTATTATAGTGCAAAGTTCATGTATTCATTTTACATGCATCAGTCTCCTGCGTGACGGGTGGTGGCGTATGGAACAACGGATCATCCTCCATCTTGGTGTCTGGTGAGTCAGCAGTCCCACCTAAAAATATAGAATTTTATTACTCGATGGGTGTATAACATAATACTGGATTAAAATGTGTGAATAGTAACAACAACATACCTAGTCCCATAAGACTGGTCAACGGCGCCGAAGAAGCGGTCCACCTGACATGTACAGGATGACCTGGAGGTAGCATCCCCATCTGAAACTGATACTGAGGTGGCATCCCGTACTGGTACTGAGGTGGCATCCCGTACTAGTACTGCGACTGCGGTGCCGGCCACAACGAACTATCAGGCTAGGAAGGATCGGGTGGCGTCGGCTGATAGGGAGGTGGAGATGGGTGCTACGACAAACTACCAGGCTGGAAAGTATGTGGAGTCGGCTGCTGTGACGAACTACAAGGCTGAGCAGTGGGTGGTGGACGGGTAGTTTGTAGAGGTGTAAGCTGTCTAGTAGGTGGCGGATGGGGAGTCTCCTGTGGTGTGAGACGTGGTCGCGGAACTGCACGACTGGGCACAACGTCTGTAGAGCGGTTACAAGTAAGAACAATGTACACACCATAGGTGCAGCAGTAGTGGACAACCAATCAACGAAGATGAGGGCTTATTCTTCGTCCAGACATTGCACAGAGCTCTGTATGTAGCAGCTAAAACAGCGGAACCATAACTCCTAGGCAGTCTTCGGGCGTATGTGCATCGGCAATCTCGCGCGCAAGAGTGATATAGCGTGCACTAATAGTGTCGCCGTGAGTCTCAGTGAACATCCACTTACTGAGCAGCCAAAGTATATATGCCTCCAAACATCTAGTAATCAACGCCCCATCCATGGCAGCTACTGGATATCCCACATTACGAATCTGCATTGCATGAAAAATAATTATAAGCTGATAAAGGCTCCCAATGTAAATACATAAGTATATCACAATCTTACCTCGAACAGAGTCAACCAGGAAACACGAGGTCCATGTGCGTGGTGCGGTAACTGTGCAACTCCTGGTAGCACAGCAGCAAAACGTGCCTGCATCTCGTCACGCCAATCTTCTGGAGCCTCCAAAGGACCAATGGCCGTGCCTGCCAAAGGAAGACCTAACAAATATGACACATCCTGTAGAGTAGGAGTCATCTCTCCGCAGGGGAAGTGAAACGTGTGAGTCTCAAGCCTCCATCTATCCACCAAGCAGCTGAGCAGTGACTTGTCCTGTAATAATCGTTTAGATTTTTCCTGGTATACATCACGGTCCTCACCACTGACATCATCTGGTAGGACCTGTACCCACTGGGCGTATGTTGACTAAACTAACCATGCCATCGGTAAGAGCCCAACAAAAGATAGTCTGCAAAACAACAACTAAACTTATTATATTCTCGTGCATAACATAATATTGGATTAAAATGTGTGAATAGTAACAACAACATACTTAGTCCCATAAGACTGGTCAACAGCGCCGAAGAAGCGTTCCACCCGACATGTACAAGATGACCTGGAGGTAGCATCCCCATCTGAAACTGATACTGAGGTGACATCTCGTACTGGTACTGAGGTGGAATCCCGTACTGGTACTGCGACTGCGGTGCCTGCCAGGACGAACTACCAGGCTAGGAAGGATCGGGTGGCGTCGGCTGATAGGGAGGTGGAGATGGGTGCTGCAACAAACTACCAGGCTGGAAAGTATGTGGAGTCGGCTGCTGTGACGAACTACAAGGCTGAGCAGTGGGTGGTGGACGGGTAGTTTGTAGCGGTGTAAGCTGTCTAGTAGGTGGCGGATGGTGAGTCTCCTGTGGTGTGAGACGTGGTCGCGGAACTGCACGACTGGGCACAACGTCTGTAGAGCGGTTACAAGTAAGAACAGTGTACACACCGTAGGTGCAGCAGTAGTGGACAACCAAGCAACGAAGATGAGGGCTTATTGAAAGAACAAACAAGGCCCGGATGTCGCCTAGAGGGGGGGGGGGGTGAATAGGCGATTAAAACTTTTTCTAATTAGGGGCTTGATAATTGCGGAATAAAACTAGGTGTTTAAATTAACAAGCCAACAACCTAATATTCTAGGTTCACCTAAGTGCACCAACAACTTATGCTAAGCAATTCAAGCAACAAGATGATAGCAAGATATGAACTTCAAGCACGAAGGCTATCACAATGTAAATTGCATAAGTAAAGCTCGGGTATAGAGATAACCGAGGCACGCGGAGACGAGGATGTATTCCCGAGTTCCTCCTTGTTAAGGGAGTACGTCTCGTTGGAGGGGTGTGAGCTCGCCACAAAAGGCCTACTCAAGATGCCACAAAGGCCTCACCCTATTCTCCGATGAACCTCACCCAAGGGATTGGTTCACCTTCCACTATCGGAATCCTTCGGGGCGGATTCCGGAGCCCTTTACAACTTCTTCTTGGGGCACACACCCACAACTCAATTGGGGGCTCCCAAACTCGTGCCGAAGCTTCACAACTCGAAGACTTCGCGGCACCTCCAAACCGTCTAGGGTACACAATGCACCCAAGAGGCAACAAGCTCTTGGGAACACAATGCACCCAAGAGTAATAAGCTTCTCGAACCTTCAAACCCACGTATCACCGTGGAGAGAGCAACCCGATGCAACGAATGCAAAAAGGGCAAGAGCACACAAAGTGCTCAAGTCCTTCACTCCCAAATTCCAACCAAAGCAACTAATGCTTTGGAGGGAATAAGAGAGGAAGAACAAAGGGGATGAACACAAAGCAACCCCAAATCTAGATCCCACAAGTTCCCCTCACTTAGAGGAGATTTGGTTTGGTGAAAGTGTAGATCTAGATCTCCTCTCTTGAATCCCTAAGTTTGGGCAAGAATCATTGGAGGGATGGAGAGGAATCAAGCTCACAAGATTAGCAACAATGGAGGAGAGAGAAAACGTGAGCAGAAAAACGTCCAACCAGTCCTTGGGGGAAGAAGGGGGCTATTTATAGCCTCCCCCAAAAACTAGCCGTTATGTGCAGAAATTGCACATAGCGGTACTACCGCTGGGGCAGCGGTACTACCGCTACAGGTATGTGGAACGGTACTGCGTGCAAACCGACTCCAGCGACAGCGGTACCCTGTGGGAGGTACCACTGACCCCAGGTGACGGTACTACCGGTGTCGTGCCGGTGCTACCGGTGGATACTTAGCCGCAAGGGCTAAGCCATCCCAGCGGTAGTACGAGGCAGAAACCGCTGAGGTACCGAACCCCATACCCGTAGCCAAATCTTGCCCAGCGGTACCTCTGGCGGTAGCACCAGCGGTACTACCGTTGGAGGTTGTACTGCTGGGCAGCTGTGGCACCGCTCCAGGTTGGAGCGGTACTACCGCTGCGCCAGCGGTACTACCGCTGAAGGCAATTTTGGCAGACTAACCGGTACGAGAAAAACATAACTTAATCATCCGGACTCTGTTTTCGATGATCTTGGTCTCGTTGGAATCGCAACGAAGAGAACTACAAGATCATGCCGAGAGACGTCATTGTCCATCATTTGAGGAGGAGATCATAAGGAGAGAGATTGACCTCTCTAAAAGGATACGCCGGGAAGACCTCCCTTTTTGAAAACCGGAAAAGCCGAAACATTTGCAATTGAAGTCCGAAAGAGGTAAAACCAATTTTGTTGGAAAGAGGACAACAAAAGCAACCTTAGTAAAAGGCAAACAAGCAATAGAGATTTTGCAACGAGATGGAAGATATAACTCTTCCGCACGAAAGAACCGGCAAAACTCCAATACCGAAAACCCAAAAGAAGACGCAAATGCAAACCGTTTTCGGTGACCTTGGCTTTGTCATGACAAGCATGACAAGCACCAAGACCACACCACGATAAGATCCAAATAAGAACCAATAAAGAAGATTGCATGGATGCAAAGGTTTGAGCTCTCCACGAACGATACGATCACGATACTCGGTCGAGAGCCCCTCTTGATAGTACGGCTATCTATCCTATAACCCGGTCTCTCACTAAACATAATGAGACCGGTAAAATAGAAACCCTATCAAGATCATACCTTTGCCTTGCGCTTAAACCACTTGAGGTCGATGAAGACGATCTTCATCTCCTCAAGGCAAACCACCTTTCTTGATTGCGCCTTGCTTGATGAAGATTCACATGACGCTCCCCCATACACCAAGATGGGAGAAGCACCTCTTCGGCATATCTTCACTTGGCCTTTGATCAACACAAATCTTTTCTTCCCTTGAGCTTGACTCCAACAAATGGAGACAAGCTTGGCCTTGATCAACAAATGATCTTCAACCTTGACCTTGACTCCAACCAATGGAGACAAGCAAGCTTGGCCTTGGTCAACAAATGATCTTGACACAAGCTAAAGGACAACCTACACATAGAGCTCAACACAAATATTAGTCCATAGAGATTGTCATTAAATACCAAAACCATGCATGGGATCAACCATGCACTTTCAATCTCCCACATTTTGGTAATTGATGACAATCCCATTTAAGAGGGTTTATATAATGAATAAGCATCCTTGCATGACAGACAAGCAAGAATGCAAAGCGCATTAAAGGCAAATGCAACAAAAGCATAAAACCCAAATTCCCTTAAACCCTCTAAACTTCTCCCCCATTGGCATCGATTGCCGAAATGGGAAGAAAAATTTAGAGAGCCAATATAATATGAGTTCCTCCATAAAGGTGATGGCAATCCCTTTTAACGAATAAATTAGAGGAAATCAAACTATATTGAGGATCAAACGATTGCAAAAAGAATGAAATCATTTTAAACATCTCCACAAAGGAGAAAAGCAATAAAAAGGATCCAAAGCGAGAGTTCTAAATAAAAAACGGAGAAACTCCCCAATGTTCATGCACAAATAAGGAGTGCACAAATATGGTATCCTCACTCCCCCAAAATCATCTAGAACACTCAATAAGTGCAATTGTGCATAATGCAAAAGCAAATCATAGCACTTGCACCAAAGATGTGGTTGAGCCATAAAAAGATACCAATTTCAAAAATTCAACATAAGATAGGCCCAACCGAGATAAAGAGATCTTTTAAAGAAATATATTCACAAGCTTAGGGATACCAATTGGAAACTAAAACCAATTGAAAATGCCAAAAGCTAGTGAGATCATTTAGCCAATAAAAATCAACATGCTCACCATGGTAGGCATGAAGTCAAAGATCTTCAAAAATACATGAGTGTGTAAAGATACCAATAAACAATAAGACGAGCACTCATGAGACAAATTTGGAACCACCAAAGAATTATAGATGAAAAACAAGGTGGCTCAAAAGAAATAGGATACCAACTAAAAGATGACCTCTCTCATATGTATAGGTTTCTTATTAGACAAACCATTGAGGATATACATCCGCAAAGAAACATATACATACGAAATGGTCCGGGAAAAAAGATAACAAGGTATCCAAAAGGAAGTCATAAATATACACATGAGATTGTTGCTTAAAAGCATAGCACATAGCTCAAATTTATCTCATTGTATATAAGTGAACTTCAAATATATCAAATGCATCACACATATCACTAAGGGAACAAGAGATAGTGGAGATGCCTTGAAATAGGCAACAAGTATCACAAGGGAATAATATCAATTGAAGAAAGGTTTTTGCAAATTCAACACACATATCACAAAGATATATTAAGTGAAGGAAAAAGCCAAAACCACAACAATTGCATATAAGAGATTTCATGCCAAGAGGCAACCTACACAAGGTTGGAAACTAGAAAGGTATGCATGAGATGGATACTTGTTACCGAGATGCATTGACGATGAAGATGATGAGAGTTGGTTTGTCATCAAAGCTTGACTCCGAGAATCACACGGTGAGAACACCTTCCTTATGAATGAGGCAAGCATCCAATGCATCTCCATTGTACCTAAAACAAAATTAGAGTACAAAATGGTTCCCAAACTCATTGGGTTCCATAGTAGTTAGATAAACTACAACATATAGGAAACACTCCACATAAATATGTGCATATAGATATGAAATTGAATTTCATGCACATCTTAGCCGATTTAGGATTTGGTGGAGTATCCCCTATATATTGGATCACGAAAGGCTAGTATGCCATATAAATATATATTAGTAAAAAATGCATACATAGACTTACAAGAACCAAACAAGATACAATTCGGACAAAAACACCAAGTAAACCAAGAAGAGAGCACACCAAGGTGTGACACAAAAAGGTTGTCCAAATTATATCAAAATCCAAATCAACACATGATTGAGGAAAAATCAAATCAACAAATGATTGATTTCAAAACACATCAACACATGAAGTGTGAAATCAAAAGAAATCAAATCAAACACAACAAATGATCGATAAGACACCAATTGAGACTAAGATACCAATTAAAACAACAAATGTCAATTTAGGAGAAAAGATACCAAGAAGAGGGTGATACTTGACCGAAATCAAGTAAAGAAAGAAAAACAAAAAGGTATCAAGACTCCCACAATAAATATCAATTGGAACAAATATCTATGGAGGAGATATTAAATTCCAATTATACCAATTGAAGTTACCAACACAAGATAAAGAATCAAATGCCAATGAGAGGATCAATAATTGATAGAAGGAATCGTGTTCTAAATAAAAGGACATGCTCCCCCAAGATTAATGCATTCTCTTAGATATTTGCATTTNCAAAACACATCAACACATGAAGTGTGATATCAATAGGAATCAAATCAAACAACACATGATTGAAAAGACACCAATTGAAAATAAGATACCAATTAAAACAAAAAAATATCAACTAGGAGAAAAGATACCAAAAGAGGGTGATACTTGACCGAAATCAAGTAAAGAAAATAAGGCAAAAAGGTATCAAGACTCCCACAAAAAAATATTAATTGGAACAAATATCTATGGAAATAGATTAAATTCCAATTAATACCAATTGAAGGTACCAACACAAGATAAAGAAACAAAAGCCAATTGAAGGGATCAAAAATTGATAGATAGGTTAGTGTTCTAAATAAAAAGGAATGCTCCCCCAATATGCATGCATTATCTTTGATATTTGCATTTGAATACAAAATGCATGCACAAGGGATCATTACTCTCCATATTTTATTTACAACACTAAACACTATCAATTGAAAAATAGGATCCATTCGAAAAGGCAAGGAAGGCAATAGATGAAGCAAATCAAAGCAAGAGTCAATGTGAAGATGGTCTACAAAATCCACCACAATTACTAGTATCACTTGTCATGGACAAGGAGTATATAGAGATATTTCTCGGTGGTATATAGGAATGATGATCAAGACCAACTTCACAACAAACTAGCAAATGGCAAAAGATAGGAATTAAAGCACCATTTTTTAACGAGGTTTGTTGGTAGTTTTAATTATTCGAACCAACCGGCAAAGCCATGGTTAGAATAAAAGGAAACAAATGGTTTCTCACATAATATATGGGAATGCATATTAGAGAGAAACCACACCAAGCAAACTCACACAAACAAGAACCAAAAGGTAACCACAAAGGAAGATTGGAACTTGTTTGAGAAAACATGCCACATAGGAAATGGATAATGTACAATATGAACTCTAAGTGGCAAACCTCAAATGTTCACATTTTTATGGGATTGTAATATGCACATAGCTTATTGCTCCCCATAATGTGATACTTCATTTTATTTTTAAACAAGAGGCAAATAAACCAACTAGAGAAATTAATGGACATTGTAGAAATTGAATTTCTCATGAGTATGACATATCACATAGTAACTAGATAATATTGAAATATCAATACTAGGTGGTGTGCTTCATGTATACACATTTTTAGGTTTGTGAGGTGCACAAAGCACATCACTCCCCCAAAATGGGATAGTCCATTAATAACTCAAAGAGCCAAATAAAATCCACACAAGATTCAAAAATCTCAACACAAAGATTACACATACATGATACACAACTAACATACACAACCTTGAGTAACAAGACTAGTAGGAAAGAAGCATATCACATACAAACACATGCTAGGAACAAAACTAACACATGCAAGGGAGCAAGGAACTTTCAAAGAATATATGAATTAAATACAAGTTACCGCAAGGAGGAAGCATTGGATATGAGATAAGTATGTGATCCTCTAATTGACTTGGCTTGAGAAATAAATCCATGAAGATCCCTTAATTCTTCAAAAATAGCCAAGTCTCCAATGTCCTCCACAAACACCTATTGATCAAGTTTGAGCTTGTTGGTCCCCAACCGAGTTGGGTCCTAAGAGGTTAGTCACAATAGGTTTGGGAACCCAAATGGTGCTTTTCTTGACACCACTTTGAGCTCCCATATATTTGGCAAACACATTGCCACTTCTATCCTTCCCAAGAGAATAAGCATCATCAACTATAATAGGGTTGGATACGGTACCGTTAGTGCATGAAGAAGCAAAATGACCTTTGCCACGGCAAAGGTAGCAACACCAACTCTTCTTCTTCTTAATAGGCTCTTCAACTTGAGGAGCAATAGCTTGAGTCTTCTTGGGAGGTGGCCTTTGTTCAACTCGTGGTTGAGCACGAGATTGAACAAGAGGTCGCTTCCCTAGTTGCTTCTCACTAAGAGGCTTCTTCTTCTTCATTGGGCAATCACGAACATGGTGCCCTTCTAGCTTGCACTTGAAGCAAGTGATCTTGGCCGGATTCTTGACTTGAACTTGGCCCTTCTTCTTCTCAACCTTGGACTTGTTCTTGATGTTGGAGTTGAATCCAAGTCCACTCTTGTCATTTGGGGATTGTTGCACACTCAACATGTTGTCAAGTGCCCTCTTCCCCTCATGACGCTTTTCCAAGCCTTTCTTCAAAGAAGTGGCTTGGGCCTTGAGCTCTCCTCTTTTCTCTACATGGTTAGTGACAACACAAGAACTAGAGGAGGTAGATGCATCATTGTTAGAGCAACAAGGCAAAGCAAGTAATTCATCACATGATGTACCAACATTTTTAGTGGATGAACTACTAGGACTAGCACATGGCAATATAACATTTTTACTTAAAGTTGTGCTAATATCCACATGAGGCTCACTTGATGTTACCTTTGTAGTGATGGCCTCATGAGCTAACTTAAGACAAGCATCGGAAGCAAGAAGTTCATCATTAGATCTAGATAGCTTTTCATGATTTGCTTCCAACTCCTCATACTTGCTAGTTAGCAACTCAAGTTGAGCCCTTAGCTCAACATTCTCCTTCATAATAGATGCTTCACAAGAAGTGGAGTTAGTAGCAGAAGCATTATTAACTTTAGGAATAGAAGAAGATAACTTGGCAAGCTCATCATTTAATCTAGCATTTTCATTTTTCGTGACTTTATATTTAGCATGAGCATGGTCACGTTCTTTAATGATTTTAGCAATTATATCATTATGAGACTCCTCGATAGAATTTAGTTTCTCCTCAAGAGAAGCACGAGTCTCTTGCTCTTCCTGAAGAGCATCTTCTAACGATGCTTTCTCCATAGCATCATCTCTTTCGATCTTACCCTTTTCTTCAAGGATTGCTTCCAAGGCCTCAATAAGAGTGCTCATGATTTCAAAGAGGTTAGCTTGGTCACTCTTATTACTAGGAAGGGCTTTGAGAATCATTAGACCTTTATTTTGAAGAAGGGCATTAATTTTTTCCATATCAACTTCTTCATCATTATTATCATTATCATTATTATCATCATTGTCATTACTAGAAGAAGATTTAGCCATTAGACAATGAGAGGTGAAAGATGAAGAATAATTGATTTTTGAACTACTCAAGTTCAAATCTTGTTGCATAGCAAATTGGGTTTCCTCTACATTATTATTAATGCAAGAGTTAGAGGGAACACAAGAATTTTCATCATGGCAACAAGATAAAGCAAGCATATCATAAAGAGATTCATCCAAGCAAATTTTTGAAGATATGCAAGGACTATCAACACTAGCATGTAAATCATTTATAGTGCTACGAGTGTTTAGGTCCAAAGATGAAGCATTGCAACAAGATAGAGATAAATGATCATCAATAATGAGCTCACTATCAAGGTTGCAAAACCTATCACTACTCACCATTACATTGGATTGTGGCTTACCACATTTTGGTGAAGTAGACGAAGATGAGAACTCGTCACGGCCGGAGGTGGAGGGAGAACAATCATCCTCAATAATGTTGGACACTCCATATTTGTCTTGTAGCTTGGTCCAAAGATCATGAGCATCCCGGAGAGACATGATTGACTCGAAAATTAGTACATTCACAAACTTGCAAAACTCGTTAGATGCTAGAGCATCTAGATATAAGTTTTTCTCATCCTCTAAAGTCGTACTTGCGTAGTCCTTTGGAAAAGAAAAACCTATATCTAGGATACGCTCTATATTGGGGTCCAAGACCCGTAAGTGATTAAGCATATGAGTTTTCCAAGCATTAAAATTTGTGCCATTAAATCTAAACAAGGAATTGTGCACTAAATCCCTAGACGACATCTTTACTCTCTAGGCGGCAAAGCCAAACAAGAGAGACGAGGCTCTGATACCAATTGAAAGAACAACTATGCCCGAGATGTCGCCTAGAGGGGGGGGGGGGTGAATAGGCGATTAACACTTTTTCTAATTAGGGGCTTGATAATTGCGGAATAAAACTATGTGTTTAAATTACCAAGCCAACAACCTAATATGCTAGGGTTACCTATGTGCACCAACAACTTATGCTAAGCAATTAAAGCAACAAGGTGATAGCAAGATATGAACTTCAAGCACGAAGGCTATCACAATGTAAATTGCATAAGTAAAGCTCGGGTATAGAAATAACCGAGGCACGCGGAGACTGAGGATGTATTCCCGAGTTCCTCCTTGTTAAGGAAGTACGTCTCGTTGGAGGGGTGTGAGCTCACCACAAGAGGCCTACTCAAGATGCCACAAAGGCCTCACCCTATTCTCCGATGAACCGCACCCAAAGGTTTGGTTCACCTTCCACTATCGGAATCCTTCGGGGCGGATTCCGGAGCCCTTTACAACTTCTTCTTGGGGCACACACCCACAACTCAATTGGGGGCTCCCAAACTCGTGCCGAAGCTTCACAACTCGAAGTCTTCGCGGCACCTCCAACCGTCTAGGGTACACAATGCACCCAAGAGGCAACAAGCTCTTGGGAACACAATGCACCCAAGAGTAACAAGCTCTCAACGTCGATCTTCACGTATCACCGTAGGGAGAGCAATCCGATGCAACAAATGCAAGAGGCAAGAACACACAAAGTGGTCAAGTCCTTCACTCTCAAATTCCAACCAAGCAACAAATGCTTTGGGGGGAATAAAAGAGTAAGAACAAAGGGGATGAACACAAAGCAACCCCAAAATCTAGATCCACTAGTTCCCCTCACTTAGAGGAGATTTTGATTGGTGGAGATGTAGATCTAGATCTCCTCTCTTGAATCCCTAAATTTGGGCAAGAATCATTGGAGGGATTGAGAGGAATCAAAGCTTTGGAGGTCAACAATGGAGGAGTGAGAGAAGCTCCAAAACTTGGGAACCATTGGGGAAGAAGACCCCTTAAATAGGTCCCCACCAAATCCAACCGTTGGGGGCAGTTTTTCCTGCGCGGGCCGGAATTTCCGGCACTTACCCGGAATTTCCGGACCCCCCGGAGCGACCCGGACGCCCTGGGAACTCTCTGGACATGGTCCGGATATTTGGGCCGGATATTTCCGGGGGGCCGGAAATTCCGGCCTAAGGACCGGAACTTCCGGCCCAGTGAAATACTGCACAAAGAGCAAAACAAAAACGGGCATATCTTTTGCATCCGGACTCCGTTTTCGATGATCTTGGGCTCGTTGGAATCGTAGCAACGAGCTCTACAAGAATATACAGAAAAACATCATAGTCTAACAAGGGAGGATAAAAACAAATGGAGAAAGGTAAAACCTCTCTATAAAAGGCGAACCGATAAACCTCCAAAACCAAAAACCAACAAGTTTTTCATCAAGACTCCGTTTTCTATGATCTTGGGCTCGTTGGACTCGCAACGAAAAGCTCTACAAGATCATGCAGAGAAACATCATTGTCCATCATGATATTTTAAAAGCAAATGGGGAAAGGTAAAAGCTTCTTTTCGCAAACCGAAAAAGCCGAATCTTTTGCAAATGAAGTCCGAATGAAATAAAACCAATTTTGTTAGAAAGAGGACGACAAATGCTACCTTTGAAAAAGGAAAACAATCAAAGGAGATTTTGCAAAGAAATGGAAGAGATAAATCTTCCGC
Organism: Puccinellia tenuiflora; assembly: GCA_012064385.1. Lineage (NCBI taxonomy): Eukaryota > Viridiplantae > Streptophyta > Magnoliopsida > Poales > Poaceae > Puccinellia > Puccinellia tenuiflora. The sequence goes on along the minus strand of QRDG01000022.1, from coordinate 1,298,821 downwards.
ACGGATGAACCGAAAAAATCTCCAATACCGAAACCGCAATAGAAGACGCATATGAAAATCGTTTTCGGTGAACTTAGCTTTGTCATGACAAGCACGACAAGCACCAAGACCACACCACGATAAGAGAAAAATAAGAATCAATAAAGATGGTTGCATGGATGCAAAGATTTGTGCTCTCTACGATGATACGATCATGATACTCGGTCGAGAGCCCCTCTTGATAGTACGGTTATCTATCCTATAATCCGGTCTCTCACTAAACAACATGAGACCGGTAAAATAGAAACCCTATCAAGATCATACCTTTGCCTTGCGCATTAATCCACTTGAGGTCGATGAAGATGATCTTCATCTCCTCAAGATGCACCACCTTCCTCGATTGCGCTTCGGTGAAGATTCACATGACGCTCCCCCATACACCAAGATGGGAGACGCACTCTTCGGCATAACTTCACTTGGCCTTGATCAACCCGCACAAAGCCTTGATCAACACAAACTTTTCTTCCCTTAGCTTTGACTCCAACAAATGGAGATCAAGCAACTCAAATGGACACACCTATGAATATAGCTCAATGCAAACATTAGTCCATAGAGATTGTCATTAGTTACCAAAACCATGCATGGGAGCAACCATGCACTTTCACCTGCGCACGATTGAAACATTAGGGTTCTCACCGTCACCGGACGTCGATCCACGCTCCCAGAACCTGCTCTCCGTCGTGGGGAAGCCCGCGTCTGCCCAGAATTCCTGCCGGAGCTCCGCTTCCGTGCGCCTTGGCCGGCGAGAAATCGGTGACGTAGATCGACGCGAGACCTCCGCATCCATGGAGCCCAAGGCCACTTGAACGGAGACATGAGCCTCGTCTAGCTCCTCGCCAAACTCCTCCAGCCCAGACGGAGCAGCCTCCAAGTCGCCAAGGCAACCGAACCGAGAACCAGAGTAGCCCGCCGGCCTCCATGCCGGCGGTGCCATGGTCAGTCGCCGTCGCCCTAGCGTCGCCACACTGTCGTTGTTTCTAGACAAATGACTCATTCAACATATGATTGTCTAATGGATGGAGAGACATATGCACTGAAACAGTTTTTTTTTTGAGGGAATATGCACTGAAACAGATGAACCTCCACAATATCTAGTTGTATTTGGGCCAGGAAATCGACTCCAATTTTGAGCCCATCTCTGTGCATGTCCGCAATACGGAGCCCATCCCCACGCATGTCTGCAAGTCGTCCTCCAGTATGATGAGCAGGGGGCGATGCCAAGGAAAAATGGTCACTGGTGTTAATATGAACATGTAGTACTAATATGTGTCCTAAGAAAAAACAATAAAGTGTATTATTAACTAACTCGTCCATAATATTAAAATATATCTCGTACAGATGAAATGTGTTTTATTAAATAACTTGTCCGAGATACTTTCTTAGCAAACTCACATAACTAAGGGATCGTAATTGCCAAAGTATGACAACAAAATAAAATTATGACTACAAAAGTACCTCTCTACTTTTGTTGTCCTCTATGGTTTCCCATCTTCATAAAGTAGTCTATCACATCCAACATCCTTATGTGGAATTGAATATAAAAGCCGTTGTCCTTTGTTTCTTTGTTTTTTTAGTTTGTTTGATTGGTATACTTCACTTAATAAACCAATAAACTTGGATCATTTTCTAAAAACTTCCAATGACCTTGCTAAAATGAACATAAAACTCCAGCACGTGAGGTACATGTGTCTGCTGATGACAATTGTGAAAGCCTTACGAACACATTTTATTTAGGTGTTCCACACTGAAAGTTACACAAACTGATTTGCCCATATCAAAAGTTATGTTTTCCTCAAATTTTAGGAGTTTTGATATTGAAATTTTAGCATTTTAATTTTCTGATATTATAATGCAAGTACTCGAACAAAATATTATATATGTGTCGAAGGTGTTGCTGATGGTTTCATTACCTAGAGTCCATGTTTTCGATGAATTTTATTTTTCATACAGTTCTATAAAAAATGCTCGTGGTCGTAAAATAGTGTGTTCGTCTAGTGCCAGAAGAAATAGTGATCTATATATTCGATTGAGAAAATCACATTTAAAACCTTTACCTATTTGGTCATATATATCTAACCAAATATTCATGGGTTTGTAATAATTAGCTTATACCATCGAAAAATGTAGTTTTGTTTGTTTTTGTTCGAGGAATGGCAGCAGCCATACCTTTCTCATCGGGAAAGATAGAGCTTCCCGGTTAATTAGGGCAAACTAGACAAAACCCTCATACAAAGGGCATGAAGACCCCACCGGTCGTATATTTTACTATAACCGATTAATCCATCGCATACGTACAATTCAGCTGCTTCGTCTCTGATTAGGGTTTTAAAGTCGTGATTACCTTGTACTCCCTCCATCTCGGTTTATTAGGCACTTTTTACGTTTCTCTGCGACCTAGGCAAATAAGGATTGGCCAAGTTAATTATTCCTAAATCATGTAATTAAATAGGAAAGACCAATAAGGTCCAATCAAAAACGCATTCATTGGTCTAATTAAATAGATCGTTGGCTAAATCGCATGTAGATTGAGTAGAAGAAGTGGCTGGGAGCATTTCTATGAGATCATTAATGCTAATTGCGTCTAACTCTTGATAAAATCTGATTTTGGTATTGTGTCAAATAAACCGAGATGGAGGGGGTACTATTTCCCGAAAAAACATTTATGTGGCCTAGCTTGATTTGTGCTCTAGTGGATAGAAAGTTAGAAACGGAATTAAACGAGAAATCAGAGCTATCTGCACGGTATGCATGAAACGGCCGATCAAGTTTCTTTCATTCTCCAACAAAAACTATGACTGTTCTCAAAAATATTATTGAGTTCACCAATATGAAACTCGAAAAACAGACACTCTGTCTATAATACGGCACTGTCCGGTCCGCCGCTAAGAATTTAACCACTAAAACTCTGAATTAGGCCACCTACGTACGATGCCACGCTACATCATGCATTCATGCACGTATCATACTCGAATCAACCCCACCAAGGCTAGAACTGTAAGAGACACCACCATCGCCAAGGCGCGACGAGACGACGAGGCCATTGCTCCGTCGCTGTCCACCATTACCGGTTCTCCACCAGGAGCCCCTGGGCTCTTCGCAGATAATGGCGACCCAGCGATAGGAGTTGAAACATCAGCCGACCGAGCCGGAGCCGGCGCCGGCGCCGACAACGCCCTTCCCTTGACGTTGAGCATGAGGCGCTGGCCCTTCTTGCAGTGCTTGGCGTCGGTGCTAGCGAAGTAGACGAAGCCGGGGGCGTCGAGGAGGAAGAGGGAGCTGCCGTCCTTGTTGGCGGGCGCCGTGCCGGCCGTAGCCGTCGAGTTGCAGTGATAGTACGCGTACTTGTTCACCTTCCCGACCGAGTCGTTCTTGTACATGAATTCTTCACACAAAGGAACGAATTACAGATCAGCAGCGTAAATAAATCACAATGCATGCCCATCGATGCGATCAGAGATGTTTAATTACTTCCTTACCGATGGAGTCCTCAACGAAGAATTGGATGCTGTCAGCCCACTTGATGTACATGTCCTTGTTCTCCGGTGGTGGCACGCGCCATCCGTCCGCGCCGCCGACGATGTACCGCTTACCGATGGGTACCGCTGGAACGAGCCCGGCGCTAACGGCCCGCACTGCGACGGCAGCGGCGGTGACGAGGAGGAGGAAGAAGAAGATGATGGACTGAGCCATGGCTGGGGACTTAGGAGTAGACTAGGTATCTGATCTGAACTATGCATGCACAGTGGATCGCAGGTTTATAAAGAAGGCGGCGGGGAGGAGTGAGATAAGATGAGAAGGATGGATGGGAGGGCAGTTGAGCTGTTCAACGCTGGGATCTTCAGAAGTGGCGAGCGTGGCGCGCGGTGGACTTTTTATCTTTTTGAACCTTTCGCGCGGCGGACTCTCGCGGGGCGGTTAAGGCTGCTGCATCCAGCGAGTGGGTAGTGAATACGTAGACAAATAAAAGCTCTAATTTCCAGGAGCAAAGTTCACACCGTAGACACAGTGTGCACCATATGCAGAAACAGATAAACAGCCTTTTGAATTTATTGTGAACCGCACTTGACGGTGGAAGGAAGACGGCTAATAATTAAAGAACGGATTTTTGAATTTCTAGTTCCATTTTGTTCAATGAAAATAATTATTTACACATTTATCTTGAATAGGGAAATATAAATAATACCAAAAACTTGTAGCTACTTAATTTCACCCAGTTCATGACTTTAAAATCAAATGACCAAGGGAATGGCTATATCCATGGCATAGTTCTTGATAATGTGACTATATTTGGCACAAAGGTGCATCTTGAAATGCCAAACAATAGTGCCAAAAATAAGTTTCCAACTATTTTGCCAAAAAAATGATTTTCCATATTCTAAGCATCGGAAATGATTTTTCCTGAATCTAGAACTAATAATTTGTTGCAAAATGATAACTCTCAAATTTTCAAACATAGGCCACGATGTAAGGTGAATTCCCACGTATTATGATTACTGAAAGTGACCGGGGGGATGTCACCACTAGAGTTAATAGAAATATTAAAAAGTGATTTGAAATTTTTTGAAGTTTTTTCATGGCTGTTATGATTGTTTTCAAAAGTCAACACAAAAGTCAACCAGTTTTGTACAAAAAATATCCGCACAATTTTTTTTTTTCAAAATTCTGAAACCTGTTTTGTACACCAAGATTCCATATTATACTAGATGAACAAGATAAAGTGGGTATATACGGCTTACATCACCGTATAAAGTATGGGTGTGTAGCTACCACCATGTGTAGCAAATTGTCTCTCTTAAGATATTTCTCCCGGCCCTTTCGAACTATTTTCGTCCATTTAAATGGGTTACAGCCAATTTCTCGAAAAGAGTTCGAATTTGACATGTAAGTGTGTTCTAGTTAGCTCATAAAATTGAGAAAAATAATTTTCACTAATGAGGTATAATTCTATGCAATAGCCACAAAGGGTCTGACATATTCAGGCTATTGCTATGAATAGCTATGCTGGTGTTTTTTTTTTGCCTTGTTTTGAAAAAACAAACTAATCAAATAAAATGTCAAAAATGTAATCCATCGACATGGAGTCCTTTTATGTCTACTTGTTGCTAGTAGAAAAATATAAACAAGTGGATTTTGACATATTTTTTAAAAATTCTGCACGAAATGGACTATCATGTAAGAACCGAAATGACCAAGATCATATCCTATAGTTGATGATAATGTGACAATATTCGGCGCAATGGTAGATCTTGTGACTCCAAACAGTAGTGCCAAAAGGATTTCTCAACTTTTTTAGCACAAAAAATGATCTTCTAAGTGCTAAAAAGGGTATTTGTGAAGCATGTGCAAATAATATGGTGCAAAATGGCACCTCTCCAACTTTCACAAAAATTAAACCATATTGGATGGTCAATTCCCTAGTATTAAGAATGTTCTCGCTTTCTATCCATTTTGTCTCATTTAAATTAGTTTTGGTCGATTTCTCAAAAGTAATTCATATTGAACTACCGGTGTGTTATAGGTTGTTCCTAAAAATTGACCAAAATCGTTTAATGGTACCCAAGTATGATCGTATGAAATATCCAAAGAGAGCATTGAAAGATTCAAGGCCTTATTACGAATAGTTTCACCAGCAATTTTATCCCTATTTTAATAAAAATATAGAGAAAATGAAGGAATGGCTAAAGAAAACTTTAGCATGGAGTCCTTTTATGTACTAATGTCCATGAAAATGATGGAATATCATGTATGTACATACATGGTTTTTCCAATTTAAATGATCGACGTCATGGTCATATCCATGCCATAGTTAACGATATTGTGACCATATATATTTTGCACAAAGGTGTATCTTGCCATTCCAAACAATAGTGCCGAAAAGAGTTCCCAACTTTTTCTCACAAGATATGATTTTCATTTTAAAGTGTTAAAAGGGGTATTTGTAAAGAAAGTATAAATAATGTGGTTCAAAATTACACCTCTCCAATTCTCACACAAATTTCCATATTGGATAAATAACTCCCTAGTATTGATAATTTTCTCGCTTTCTAGCGAATTTCGCCTATTTAATGTTTCTGTGGGAAATCAAATTTGGACAACAATTGCGTTATAAAGTTTTCCTAAATTTTGAATAAAATAATTTTAAAGTACCAAAGTAGGATTATATCCAATAGTGAGAGTGGGTGTTGAAACATTAAGGCCTTTGTTATGTGTAGTTTAACAAGCAATTTTGACCCTGTTTTCAAACAAATCGAAGAAAATGTCAAATAATAAAACACTTTGGCACAGAGTACTTACGTGTATTGGTTGCCATAAAAATAATAAGGACTTTGACAACTTTTCACAAAACTCCTTCATACTGGACTATCATGTATGAACATCCCATGTTTTAAGGTCAAACGGCTATGGTCATTGTCATATCCATGCCATAGTTTATGATAATGTGAGCAAATTTGGCACAAAGCCGCATCTCAACATGGCTACAGTGCCAAAAGCTACACAATTGGACAACCCAAAAACTAAGCAATATGATCCAATTTAGCACACATCCATATAAAGGGCGAAATGTCACCTCTTCGACGTTTTGTCAAATACATTGTGGAGACCGGCTACATTGATGGCAACACCTTGTACCTTGGCCAGCGTAGAGGGTATACGAGGCGTCAGTCATCGAAATAGCATCGCCTTCTGCGTCTTCTTTGGGCAGTTGGCCAGCGGTCTCGGTCGAGCTGGTCCTTGAGAACGCACCGTGTTGGCGAGAGAGAGACTAAAGGATGACGTCCCGGGGGCCAACTCATTGGACGAGTTGGTTTCCCTGTCGCTTCCATTTTGATGTTGTGGCGGCAGGATTAGGCAGGGCCACCTCGAATCCGTCGGGCTGCTGCTGCAGGTAATCGATGGCGGCGATTGGACGGCGCAGCGAGTCTAGAAGGCACACGGGGCAGGGGATATTGGCGGCTGCGACGCTTGAACGGGGAGAAAAGAACTGAAATATCGCCCCCCCCCCCCCCCCCCCCCCCCCCCCCCGCGCGCCAACGAGCGCGACTTGATCTAGGGTACTGAAAATCTGGGTGGCAGTCGCCGGTATATCTGGGATTTCACGGCTCATTTCCCTCCAGCTTCAAAATGTTTTCATGTCGGGCCGTTTTACAACACCTGTGCATGTCGTTTTTTGTCCAAAAGCCTAAAAACAACGGTTGTTTTCAAGAACTGAGCATTTTAATGAATCTGCGAGAGATGCTAACTGCGTTTACAGGAGCATGAGAACAGTTAGTTTTAGCTGCGAAAATACTTGCTAAACCCCTTTATTTTAAATATTCGAAAACAATATTACAAAATCTCAAAAAATTAGGAAAAAAATCACTTGGGTAAATCCACATCAACTACGTAAGATACATGTTTTGTCAAAATAGATCATAACCCATGATCTACAAACAAAAAATACAAATGTGGCAACCGAAAATGAGTTTTTTTTCCTTTTTATTAGCTATCAATTTGTCATTTTTGTATGGACTAAAATACACCTTATTTTATAGGAAAACTTAGCAAATATGTAGATCATATTAATATGCATCAATGTACAAGACATCATATTTTCTTGGAAACCTCTAAATATGAATTTTGATTTTCCCAAAATACCGGGCTCCAAGGAGCCAAGCCCGGGGCCCAAACACAGTCTGCTGTACTGTCCCTTCAATAGCAACACTTGATGCTACTACCCGTTTAATTGCGTTAGTTAACATTGCCTTTAGTTAAACTTTTCATGTCGTCGTAAGTCCCAAATAAAGGGCTTAACTTTTAACTGTTCTAGGATGAACCTGAGGAAGCTAATTGGACAAGATCTAGTGGTTGCGCCAAGATCCATGCAAGATGATGATGTGGAAGCGAAGAAATGGAAGATCTATACTGAAGGACTGGCGAAGCGACTGGCAGAGGAATCCCTGGAGCTGGTGGAGGATGGCCTGTGGCCGAAAGTCGTCCAGAAGGCCTGATGCTGTGAAAAGTTATGAGACTCTGTTGGTGGTGCTAGTGTAGTTCTGCTTCCCCGTTTACATTTTGCGCAATAACTCTGTTAGGAAAAATCTCGCCTGTGTTGCGAGTGGAGTGTCTAAAACTCTAAAGTTGGGCGCGACATCGTCAGTCGCCCCCGTGTGCTGTAAAACTCTGTGCAACCAAACTCGTTTCATTTCTGAGTAATGCAACTGGGGCGGAGCCCTTTCCCTCTAATTTTTTTTAACTGTTCCTTGAATTTGCATCCACGATCATTTCATAAATTTTTTTGATCGGAACGGCAGGAGCTCTGCCTTTACATTATAATGGGAAAAAAGACTTTACAACTGATGGAATCCCGTAATCAACCAACAGACTGGTTGATCGGGTTTTCAGCCATCAAGCACCAACAAAAACACCTTAAGAAAAGGACACGACTATGGAGAAGTTGCTTCGATTTGGTATATGTGTAAGCAACGTACCGTGAGAAAACAACGTTCCTTTGCATGCATCCAGAAAAACATAGTTGCTGACATCGTCAGCATTTAATGCAACATTCGAAAATTTAAAATGTTTTTTAGCTCAAACCGTTTATCCGATTTAGGATCAGTTTTCACCGTTGGGCTAGTCGCGACGAGATCTTCGAAATAGATCCCATGTTGATATGTTATGACGATATTTTTTTCGACCTAAAAGTTATCAACCGCTAACACGTGAGTTACCAGGCTGTACTATGTAAGTTACCACCCTAAACAACGATTACATTTTGTTTCGAAACTATATCCATCTTTTGGTTGTTCTTTTCGATTCTTCCGAGTTTTGAACTTATCCCCTCCACAAGTGAGATAACACTTTGTGACGGTAAAATGTATCGTGTAAAATTGGATAAATATACACTAAAACACCTGTGCAACTCCATAAGCATTAGGGAGATAACTTTGTCGATTCTATGGTGACAACTACGCTTCTAAAAGAGATGGATAACTCCATGGGTGGGTAACTCTATCAGTCTAGGTTGGGTAACTCAATCACTACAAGGTGGGTAACTCCATCACTACTGGGTGGTAACTCCATCACTACTGGGTGGGTAAATCCATCACTGCTGACTGGCAACTCTATCACTATAGGGTGGTAACTCTATCAGTCTAGGATGGGTAACTCATTCACTACAAGTTGGGTAACTTTATCGGTTTAGGGTGTTAACTCCATCACTACAGGGTGGTAACTCTATCAGTTTAGTATGGGTAACTCAGGGCCCTTTTGTTTGGGCTTCTACCTGCTTTCCACCAAAAAAAGCAGCCCAACTGAAACAAAGAGCTTGGCTTTGCTTTGGGGCTTTGCCGAAGCAGGTGCTCCTTCCCACATACGAAAAAAAAACACCTGTGGAGGTGCTTCCCGAGCTTTCCAGCCTAAAGCCAGAACGGTATACATCCTTACCCCTTGTCTCTCAAGTATTCACGGAAGAAATGCCACCGCACATGACCAACGCGGCAACGCAGCGAGTCAGCGACAGAAAAGATTCTCCCGTACGCGATGCAGCTCCTCCACGGTTCGAGCACTGTTGTATGTTAAGACTAGTAATCAAATGATCGATCCAACATTGACGCCAGGGCAGCTAGCATGTGCATGAGCCAAAATACGTACAAGAAGTGTACAATATTTGCATTTGCCATAGTCTGTACAAGCTAGGTCCGGCCACCTTGCAGCGTGTACGTGTATTGTCTACTGGATCACAACTAACAAATTCAGTTGGCTAGCTCAGATATCGGCATACCTGTCGCCCGATAGCACGTACGGGTACAGCATATACTCGTATACTCATATCATATATTGCGTATTGGCTAGTTGATATATGTATTAGTATAATATAATGAAAAGTATTTTGGATTAATATAATTTATGTATACTGTATAAGACAATTTTCATGCATAGAATCCGCAACGGTATAAATTTTTATGAATACAAAGGGTGTTTCAGACAATTCCACAATCTACAGTCAGACAGCCAGTGGGTTTGCCAAAAACGTCCACTCAGAAAAGCAGCTTCTCCTATACAGCAGCTTTTCTGCACAGCACCCATAGCCAGCCACAGCCAGACCAAACAAAAGGGCCCTCGATCACTCCATCACTGCTGGGTGGATAACTTTATCTATTTAGAGTGGCAACTCTATCAGTTTACGATGGGTAACTCTATCACTGCTGGGTGGGTAACTTTAGCTGTTTAGGATGCTAAATCCATCACTTCGGGGTGGTAACTATATCAATCTAGGATGGGTAACTCTTTCATTGTTGGGTAGGTAATTTTATCTGTTTATGGTGGTAACTCCATCACTACGGGTGGTAACTCTATCAGTCTAGGATGGGTAACTTTATCACTGCTGGGTCGGTAACTTCATCAGTTTAGGGTTGGTAACTTCATCACTACGAGGGCGGTAACTTTATCGGCTTGGGGTTGGTAACTCCATCACTTCTAGATGGGTAACTCCATCAATACTGGGCGGTAACTTCATTAGTTCACAGTTGATAACTCCATCACTACAGGGTGGTAACTCCGTCACTACTGGGTGGTAACTCCATCACTACTGGGTGATAACTTTATCAGCTTAGGGTTGGTAACTACAACACTTCTGGGTGGGTAACTCCATCACACTGCTGAGCGGTAACTTCATTAGTTTACGGTTGATAACTCCATCACCGCGAGAGGTAACTCTATCATTACTGGGTGGTAACTTCATCACTACGAGGGGCGTAACTTCATTAGCTTGGGGTTGGTAACTACATCACTTATAGGGTGGGTAACTACATCAGTTTAGGGTGGGTAACTACATTAATAATGGGTGGGTAACTCCATCACTATTAGTAGATAAATCCATCACTACTGGGTGGTAACTTTATTGGCTCTATCCTCATGTGCTATTTTCATACAACTTATTTTATAAGTGTTGTTAACACTTAAGACCAAGAGAAATGAACCCGATTTAGGTCAGTTTTACTTCCTTTGTTCCTGAATCCTAATAGGCAACTCACTGTAGATAAGAGTATATGGTGCATCATCATCATTCTTAGTACCGAATCACTAAGAATCGGATGTTAATCTCCAAAAATGCAAGCAATGCTAATAATGTGACATTGTTCTTGTTATTAGTATTTACTGAATGGTAGGCTATGCAACATTTATTGCCTCTGCTTCTGCACCTACTTCAATGTGGCAATTGCGGTGACAATTTCGAAGACGAGTCCTCGGTATATGTTGCCGGCGGCAGGTATGGCGACGCAGACATAATTGGATCCCTGTGTGCCAACACGTTGACTGACGTCATCGTAGGCTGATGACCGAAACTCATCGGAGACAGCGAATGGACCACCACAACCTCCAGCATTTGGGGCGACTGCGACATTGAACCCCGTTCGTCCACCCTCCCATGCGTTAGTGGCATGCGGGATGGGATCTTGACGGGACGTAATCACGCACCATTGGTGCCGGTGTCGGTGACCTGGACAATATGATTTTCCATATCTGCAACCAAAAATGCATGAATACGTCATGAACTAGCCATTGCTCTCATAAAGTCCCATGGTAAGCGACTCTAAAACCAGTGGTTTTCATGACATTGCGGCATAGTTGACATGGTATTTTTGGTGTGGAGCATGTTAAGCGACACTAGGCGGCCGCATATAAAGGAGAATCTGTGGATAAAATTTAGACAAAAGATAGGTAGTCTCTTTGTGCACAGCAGAGCCACATGCCTCAAGAGACAAACTAGTCCATACATCCAATTTTTTCCTATATGCTAAAATTACTAGTGACAGCTAGAGTGAATAATTGGTCTTATATACACAAACAATCCTTTGCATTGAGCAAGATCATGACGCACATCATTCACAAAACTGAGATGCAAGCAAGGAGAGCCATCATGGATGGCGGGAGTGGTGAATTACCTTGGCAGATGGTGATGCCAGCCCTGCTAGAAAAAAGTAGTGGCATGGACGAGCAGCAGGATGGCGGCCTCCTCTGGTGCTGCATCAGACACCATTTGCAAGTTGAGCGAGGATGAGATCAGGTCCATTGCGGAGAGCGACATAATCGATCCATACGTGGAGGAGTGTCTGCAGGCCGCGCAGTCGGAGGTGCAGCGCATGCGCACGGACGCGGCCGCGTTCCCCCAGCATCGTGCAGCTGGACTGGCTGGACGCGCGAGGACTACGCTATCGCGCTCCGCGACGCGGCCGATGCGGAGCTAGCAAACCTCGGGCACGGCCTGGCCGTCTTCGCGGGGAGGGCCGGCGAGGAGGCGCTAGTGTCCCCAGCTGCGGAGGCAGGCCGTGTGGTCCGCGCGGAGCGCCGAGGCGGTCGTGCTCGCGCTCGCGGACGATGCGCTGCGCCTGCGGGACGGGTGGCTGAGGCACATGGCCACAGCGGAGGACGAAGAAGCCGAGGTCGGGCTCGTCGCCATGGCGGCCGAGGCCTTCCTGCAGTTCGTGGCTAGGGAGATGGATGGCGGCAGGGTCCCCGAGGCGGACGAGGCCAGGCGGCCGCCACAGCGGGAGACGGCGTCACCGCGCGGCTCGCGGTCGAGCTTGTGGAGGGACTGGTGGACAGCTTCCGGCGGGGCGTGGAGACGTATGCAAGACAGTAGGAGGAGGCGGTGGCGGAGGGTCTGTGGCGGCGCCCGGCTAAGGTGGAGGCGCTATGTGCCGACCCGGAGGCGCGCGGCTAAGGAACAAGGTGGGTGGGGTGGCCGGCGTCGAGGGGCGAGCGACGAGGCAAGGTTGCCGGCGGTAGAAGGGGATCGAGGGGAAGGAGGAGGAGCGGAAAGGGATCGGGGAGGTTTCGGTCTGTGCGTGGAACGGCGCAGCTCGCGGTGGGACGAGCGATTGATCCAACAGCGCGGACTGGTTCTGGCGAAAATCGACGGCTCACGATTGAGCGTGCAGTTACGCCAGTCAGAAGCTGCTTCTAATTAGATTAACCGTAAAAAAAACCTAATCGAGGAGCAGCACCGAACGTGGCGATCTCATTTTGTTGCCAATATGGCAACCTCCCTCGGACTCAGCTTTACATCCTGGAAATTCGTGTTGGGAAACTGGGCCGCGGGTGGCCAGCGCAGCCCACTTCGGTGGTGCGTGCCTGGTCCATCTTAGCCCTAGTCAATCCCCACGTTTAGCCATAAGTGAGTTCTTATCCTTCTATCCCTCTACCTCTATATAAAGCAAGGCCAATCATTGTACGTACTACTGGTTATAGATATAATAAAAAGTTCCTTGCCCACACCTGTATCAATTTTACTTTATGTTCGTGTGTGTTTTTCGCGCCTCCGTCTCCTTCGACTATTTTCACTGCGATGTACATCCTCGGGACCGGCCAGCCGGCAGGGGTTGTACAACACGTTATCAACACGAGTCTGCATGCATTGCACGGTGAATGTGAAGAAGCAGGCCATTGTCACGGCAATAATGAGCCAAACTAGTATTTGCGGTGAATCCCCCAGTGATGTAGTCATGCATTACAATAGGAACCCCTAATTCTCTTGCAAATACAGCTCTCTTAATCATTTCTTCACATGTACCTGCAGTCGCATTCAAGTAATGCCCCTTAATTTCACCGGTTTCGGCCTGTGATTTATAAATAGCTTCAGCACAAAAAACAAAACGGTCTCTCCAGCGCATAAATGGTTGTGAGTTTACGTTTTCATCATCTTTGGTAAAATCAAGTCCACCACGTAGACACTCATAACACGCTCTACCGTAATTTTTTGCGGATAATCCCAATTTTGGTTTAATAGTACATCCCAATAAAGGACGACCATACTTGTTCAACTTATCTCTTTCAACTTGGATACCATGAGGCGGGCCTTGGAAAGTTTTTGTATAAGCAGGGGGAATTCGTAGATCCTCCAGACGTAGAGCACGTAGGGCTTTGAAACCAAATACGTTACCCACAATGGAAGTAAACATGTTAGTAACGGAACCCTCTTCAAATAGATCTAATGGATAAGCTACATAACAGATCCATTGGTTGTCTTCCCCAGCAACAGGCTCGATGTGATAGCATCGTCCTTTGTAACGATCAAGACTGGTAAGTCCATCAGTCCAAACAGTTGTCCATGTACCAGTAGAAGATTCGGCAGCTACTGCAGCCCCTGCTTCTTCCGGGGGAACCCCAGGCTGAGGAGTTACTCGGAATGCTGCCAAGATATCAGTATCCTTGGTTTCATACTCCGGGGTGTAATAAGTCAATTTATAATCTTTAACACCAGATTTCTTTTTTGAGGGTTTCAGCACGAGTCTCTCCGTCGAGCCTACCTCAAGCAGGCTCGCTTCATCGGATCGCAAAGGTATAACATGAAATTGATCGCAAAAATGGATTCGCCTCTAGATTTCCTTTCCGTTTTTGCACTATACGTAATTTTTAGATCATACCTATGGTACGGATTTCCCTCCCGAGAATCGAGCAGACTTGATGTCGCCTACCAATGTCGATATTCTCGTAGTCATGAGGGATTTGTTGACAGTACTATAGGGAGACGGTACAAAACGTGATCCGGATGGTCACGGTACCACCGCGGTGCACCTGTTGTGCTACGCGCCGTCGAAGTTCCAGATGAACAAGACGAAGATCTGCCTTCCGAGTTCATCGGCCGCCGACACGCCTCTTGCCGCCCGTAGACGCGAGCACCTCGCCGTGGGCTGTGCCGCCTGTGCCCCAGGCCGACGCGAGCAGTACTGGTTGTGTCCGGCCACGTCCCGCGCCGTGCCCATACTCGTCATGGCCGTCCCGTGCCCGGGTGCGCCCGTGCTCACCGCGGTTCTGCCGTCCCGCGGCCGGACCACTCGACCTCGCTGCGCCGTCGCCGTCTCGCGTCCGCGCGCTGAGTCGTCACCGTCTCGCGTCTACACGCGTCGTGTCGTGGCCATGCCGTGCTCGCGCGCCTTGCACGCCGTCGCCCGCCCGCGCTCAAGGCCGCCGGTGTGCCAGAGCCCGGCCGTCGCGCCCTCCGCACCGTCGCCCCCGCTTGCCACCGCCCCATCCTGCCCTGCCGCGAGCCACCCGCTGCGGTCGCGCGCCACGGCCGTCCCGCGCGCGTGGCCCCGCTGGCCCGCGTGCTCCAGCTCGCCCGCCGTGCCCTCCTCGCCGCGCGCCGCCCCGCGCCCGACGCCACCGTCAGCCCGCCCAGGCCTCAAACCTAGTGGTGGCTGAAGGGTTCGTTGTATAGAAAACAAAAAATTTCCTACGGAACAGGCAGAAGACCAACGGATCTAGATTTATTAGACGAAGGTAGCGAAAATGAGATCCAATCTGTTACCATTAAAGAACGATCAAACGCGTTTTGTCGGTGCAGGGGTTGGCTAGTCGATCCTCGCAACTAGACTCATCTAGTCGCGAGGAGATGTATTATCCAATGAAGCTCCGCACGAGTAGCACCTCCGCGGTATCCACATGTACAGCTTGATGAAGACTTCTTCTCCTTGATCTTGCAAGCGAGGAAGAAGTGGCTCGTGAGATCCCAGCAGCACGACGGCGTGGTGGTGGAGATGGTGGAGGTTTCCCGCGGACAGGGCTTCGCCAAGTCGTGTACACGAGAAAGAGGAGGGAGGAGAGGGGTGGCGGCTAGGGTTTCATGGGGGGTACGCCCCAGCCCTCCCCTCCTCCTTATATAGGCATGAGGTGGCTGTGGGCGGCGCCCCAAACCCATCTAGGGCCGGCCAAGGGGGGTAACTTGCCCCCCAAGGGGCCCTACTTAGGGTTAGGGCTGCCCCACTTGCCTTGGCCGCATGGGCCTTGGGGTCCAGGTGCGGCCAGCCCATGTGGGCTGCTGCACCTCCCCTCGGTCCATGTTGGTCCTTACCGGTACATGGGCCCCACTATGGAACCATCTAGAAACTTCCGGTACTCTACCGGAAGTTCCTGAACTTTTCCGACGCATCCGGAAACCACTTTTCTTATATGAATTTTATTCTCCGGACTCTTCCGGAGCTACTCGTGATGTCTAGGATCTCATTCGAGACTCCGAATCAACATTTGATTACACCATTAATTATCTCAACCTAAGCCCTAGCTACAAGGAAGCCTTAAGTGTGTGACCCTTGATACGTCTCCAACGTATCTATAATTTCTTATGATCCATGCTTGTTTTCATACCTTTTGCTACATGTTTTGTTTACATCTTATAGCATTTTTATGCATTTTTGGAACTAACATATTAACAAGATGCCCCAGTGCCAGTTCCTGTTTTCTGCTGTTTTTCCGTTTCAGAAAAGTACTTAAGGAAATATTCTCGGAATCGGACGGGACAAAAACCCAGGATCTTATAATTTCGTCACGCACACGGAGTCCAAAGGGGAGCCGAAGACGCACCAGAGGGCGACCACACCCTAGGGTGGCGCGGCCCACCTGTCTGCCACGCCACCAGGTGGTGTGGCCCCCTCGGGCCTCCACCGACGCCGCCCTTTCGCCTATATAATCCCCCCGACGAGAAAACCCTAAGTACCCGATCAAAATTCCAGAAAAACATCCGTCGCCGTCGCCGTCGTCAACCCTAGTTCGGAGGGTTCTGAAGCTCTCCCCGGCACCCTGCCGGAGAGGGGAATCATCGCCGGAGGGCTCTACACCACCATGCCCGCCTCCGAACAGATGTGTGAGTAGTTCGTCCTTGGACTACGGGTCCATGCAGTAGCTAGATGGTAGTCTTCTCCTCTTGTGCTATCATGTTTAGATCTTGTGAGCTGCCTATCATGATCAACATCATCTTATTGTAATGCTACATGTTGTGTTTGCTGGGATCCGATGAATAGAGAAGTACCTTGTGATGTTGATTATTGATATTATAATGTCTATGTTATTTGTGATCTTGCATGCTTTCCGGTACTTGTAATTGCCTTGATCAAGTAGTTGCTTGTATCTCCAAGAGGGAGTATTTATGCTAGATAGTGGGTTCGGTCCCTGTGTGCCTTGGCTTGAGTGATAGAAACATATAAGGACGGGGGAGTGCCGTTGCTACTAGGGAGTAAACTTTATGCACAGTTCTTCATGCAATTGTCTGTTGCTTGCAACTTAATACTGGAGAGATTTTACGGTATGTTATCTCAAAGGTGGACTATTTAGGCATAGGTGTATGCTTGGAACAGCTATCTATGTATTTTGTCGTAATGCCCAAAGAATCTCATATAGACATCATCATCCTCTGTATTATGCAATGTTCATGCATTGTCATGCATTCTCCATTCTGTCAATTGCCCAGCTGTAATTCGTTACCCAGCATGTGTAGTATTTTATTTATGGAGAAGACACCACTAGTGAACTGTGGACCCCGGTCTATTCTTTTACATCTGCAATTAAATCAACTGCTCTACTGCTTTCATTTACTGCAAACAAGCTTCCTTCCACACATACATTTTAATCCTTTGTATTCAGCAAGACCGGTGAGATTGACAACCTCACTGCTTTGTTGGGGCAAAGTAGTTTGATTGTGTTCTACAGGTTCCACTGTCTCCCCTGCAACAGCTCTTTTTCTGGCGCCATTGCAGTTGTGGACAACCTTCTGAAGCATTTCTCACTCCTACTGGTTCGATAACCTTGGTTTCTAACTGAGGGAAAACTTGCTGCTGTGCTCCTCAAACCTTCCTCTTGGGATGCCCAACGAAGCGAGATTGATTAATACCTCTCGTGCTATCAAGCTCTTTTTCTGGCGCCGTTGCCGGGGAGTTAAGAGTGCTCAGTAAGAAGCTTCTCGAAGTACCAAACTTCTCACTCCTCCGTCAACAGCTCTTTCTGGCGCCGTTGCCGGGGAGTAGAGAAGCTTCTGCAAGGGGAGTCTCTCAGTTCCAATCTCTTTACTTTGTTTTAGTCTTGCTTATTATTATTGCTTTGTCTTGTTTTGCTTTCTTATATCAAAAACACACAAAAATTAGTGTAGAATTTATCTTGTTGCTTTCCTATATCAAAAACCCAAAAAAATTAGTTACTTGCTTTATTTCGTTCTTCTCATGTCTAGTGTTATGCCTGTTACCATGTCCCCTGATGATCTAATCTTTACTTTTAAACAAGGGGGTGAAGAGAGTTTTAAAGAAGCATGGGAAAGAATTTTTGACTCCTATAGTCAAACCGAACCTCAGATGACCATGAGTTTGATGCTTCTTCTCTTGGAAATACTTGATGTTCACTTTCTGCGCCTAGCTGAAAGGCGTTAAAGAAAAGCGCTTATGGGAGACAACCCATCATTTTATTTTTAGTATCTTTTCTTTTATTTGAGTCAAGAAGTTTGTTTACTTCTGTAGCAACTTCTTTGTATCTTTATTTTCTTGCAATGTTGTGCCAAGTAAGGTCTCTAGTAGAAAGTTTTGCTATATTTGGATTTCTGCACAGGAAACAGATTTTTGTCTGTCACCGTTAAATTCGTCATTTATTCCAGATGCGACGAAATGCTTTGAGATTTTGTGTGCTGAATCTTCATATATGTATGAAACTTTTTTCTAGTTCAGTGATTTTCGATTTGAGCAACTCTAGTGCCTCGAAAAAATTCGTCTTTACGGACTGTTCAGATTTTGACAGATTCTGCCTTTTATTGTGCATTGCTTCTTTTGCAATGTTTATTTGGATCTTTTTGTTTCTTTGAGCATCAGTGGCTGTAGCTAATGTTATAATGCATTAAGGTGTGCTTGTGTCACAGTAGAACTTGTGAATTTTTTGGTTTATGCACTAACCCTCTAATGAGAATTACTTTGAGTTTGATGTGGTGGAAGTTTTCAAGTAAGCAAAAGGGACGATATGATGAGATCAAGAAGAGTGAAAAGCCTAAGCTTGGGGATGCCCCGGTGGGTCATCCCCAGCAAATTAAAGAAGACTCAAGCATCTAAGCTTGGGGATGCCCAAGGCATCCCCTTCTTCATCGACAAAACTATCAGATCATCTCTAGTGATACTATATTTTTATTCCACTACATCTTATGCATTTTGCTTGGAGCGTCTGTTTTTATTTTGAGTGTGTGTTTTAGTTTGCTTAATAAGTTGGATCCTAGCATTCTTGTGTGGGAGAGAGACACGCTCCGCTTTTTCATATGAATACTCCTGTGCTTCGCTTATATTTGTTGAGTATTCTTAGCTACTGTTTGTTTTCTAGTAAGCTCTCGCTTTTAGCATGTTATCTTGTTTAGAGCTGCTAGTTCTTTGTGTTAAGCTCTCTTTTGTTTCACTCTTATTTGTTAGAGAGTTGTTTTAGTTGCTTGGTTGATGTGTTAGATTGGAAAATGCTATGCTTGTGATAGTGGTATGAAATAGAGAAAAGCTGCATAGTCTTGTAGACCATTATGTAGATAACTTGCTCCTCTTCAATTGTTTTGAGGTATTATAATAACTAATGGTTAAAATATGTTGGTTAATGTTGTTAAGAGCTGATTAGTGAAGATGTGTTAGTAGAGCGTGGAGCCGTACTTTTCTGAACTAAAAACAACTTAAGTCAATAGTGTTTTAGTGTCGTGATTTCCTCTTAGTTGAAAAGAAGTTTCTAATGGTATAGTTACTGCAACGGTCAGGGAAGCCAACGGGGCACTTGTGTCGCCGCCACGATCCCTCTCGGGGTGTCTCTAACCATTTGTAAAACTTTGATACTGTTAGTTGTTTGCAATATACGACATGCTATGTGAGTTTTTGGTTTTTGGCACTTCCACCTCCATATTTTGCTAGGCTCTTCGGTACTTTGCATTGCCCTTTTTCACATTGAGATTGGTGCATACTTCGCAAGTACATCCAACCCCGTGGGAGATCTTTATCTTGTTCTCCTACACATAAGCCAACTATCTTCCTCAAAACAGCCACCATATCTACCTATCACAGCATTTCCATAGCTGTTCCGAGATACATTGCCATGCAACATCCATCATTTACATTACATGACTTTATGTCATTTTTACTTCATTACCATATAGTATTGCTTGACCATTTGAGTTAGTGTGATGCGTGGTTTTCCACATGTGTTACATCTTTTCCACACTACGCTTGGTCTTGCATATCCACCATACACCATGTATTAGTCTTTGAGTTTTGAGTACACCAAAAAGTGTGATGATCATCTTGTAAAATAGAGTGTTGCCTCTACCTGTGAGCTTATTGAAAAGATTCCAAAGTGGCCAATCAAAAGAGTCCAAAAGAGACCAATGAGAGAAAATATAAAATAGCCACAAAGGCCTCAAAAATCAAAAAGCAAAAAAGAGAAAAAGAAAAAAAGAATATAAAATGAGAGAGGGGGCAACACTACTATCCTTTTATTCCACACTTGTGCTAGTAGCACCTACATCATTGTAGTGAGTTTTCATGCTTCATTAGTATAACTATGTGGGGACCAAACGTTATAGAACTTGGCTTGTATATTCCAACGATGAGCCTCCTCAAGTGAGCTCTAGGTCTTCATGAGCAAGCAAGTTGGATGCAACCCCACTAGTTCCATTGGAGAGCTTCCATTCATATAGCTCTATGTGCATCCGTTGCATGGCAATCACTACTACTCATTCAGTGTCTACTACGGGACTTCCTCTTGTCTTGTGGTTACCTCTTCCACTGTTTGAGCCTTTCTTTTTGGCCTTCCAAACCCCCATTATTATTCTGTTTGCCATAACCTCATGGTGCCAAGCCTTCTTCTTGCTTGTATTAGTTGAGTGGACTACATAACAGTTGATAAGTTAAGTGGATGGATTAAGGACACTTGACTTGAGCTTGGCTATTTCTATTATTAACTGAATTTGATGCTTTGAAGATTGATTGACATTTTACATTGGAGACACAATTTACTATTCTTCTTTCTAAACCTTATGTATGGTTCCTAGTCTCCAACACGCTGATTCATGAAAAGTTCTAGCTTCTTTTAGCTAGCATTTGTTAATCATTGTTTGCTTAATGTCAACTATAGACAATTGTTTTGGATCACCTTATTCACATCATGTGTTTTGCATTACTATGTTGATCTAGATTGTGAGTTTGCATGTCTCCTAAGAAATTATTTGTTATCGTTCTACCTACTCGAGGACGAGTAGAACCAAGCTTGGGGATGCTGATACGTCTCCGGCGTATCTATAATTTCTTATGATCCATGCTTTTTTTCATACCTTTTGCTACATGTTTTGTTTACATCTTATAGCATTTTTATGTATTTTTGGAACTAACATATTAACAAGATGCCCCAGTGCCAGTTCCTGTTTTCTGCTGTTTTTCCGTTTCAGAAAAGTACTTAAGGAAATATTCTCGGAATCGGACGGGACAAAAACCCAGGATCTTATAATTTCGTCACGCACACGGAGTCCAAAGGGGAGCCGAAGACGCACCAGAGGGCGACCACACCCTAGGGTGGCGCGGCCCACCTGTCTGCCGCGCCACCAGGTGGTGTGGCCCCCTCGGGCCTCCACCGACGCCGCCCTTTCGCCTATATAATCCCCCCGACGAGAAAACCCTAAGTACCCGATCAAAATTCCAGAAAAACATCCGTCGCCGCCACCGTCGTCAACCCTAGTTCGGGAGGGTTCTGAAGCTCTCCCCGGCACCCTGCCGGAGAGGGGAATCATCGCCGGAGGGCTCTACACCACCATGCCCGCCTCCGGACAGATGTGTGAGTAGTTCGTCCTTGGACTACGGGTCCATGCAGTAGCTAGATGGTAGTCTTCTCCTCTTGTGCTATCATGTTTAGATCTTGTGAGCTGCCTATCATGATCAAGATCATCTTATTGTAATGCTACATGTTGTGTTTGCTGGGATCCGATGAATAGAGAAGTACCTTGTGATGTTGATTATTGATATTATCATGTCTATGTTATTTGTGATCTTGCATGCTTTCCGGTACTTGTAATTGCCTTGATCAAGTAGTTGCTTGTATCTCCAAGAGGGAGTATTTATGCTAGATAGTGGGTTCGGTCCCTGTGTGCCTTGGCTTGAGTGACAGAAACATATAAGGACGGGGGAGTGCCGTTGCTACTAGGGAGTAAACTTTATGCACAGTTCTTCATGCAATTGTCTGTTGCTTGCAACTTAATACTGGAGAGATTTTACGGTATGTTATCTCAAAGGTGGACTATTTAGGCATAGGTGTATGCTTGGAACAGCTATCTATGTATTTTGTCGTAATGCCCAAAGCATCTCATATAGACATCATCATCCTCTGTATTATGCAATGTTCATGCATTGTCATGCATTCTCCATTCTGTCAATTGCCCAGCTGTAATTCGTTACCCAGCATGTGTAGTATTTTATTTATGGAGAAGACACCACTAGTGAACTGTGGACCCCGGTCTATTCTTTTACATCTGCAATTAAATCAACTGCTCTACTGCTTTCATTTACTGCAAACAAGCTTCCTTCCACACATACATTTTAATCCTTTGTATTCAGCAAGGCCGGTGAGATTGACAACCTCACTGCTTCGTTGGGGCAAAGTAGTTTGATTGTGTTCTGCAGGTTCCACTGTCTCCCCTGCAACAGCTCTTTTTCTGGCGCCATTGCAGTTGTGGACAACCTTCTGAAGCATTTCTCACTCCTACTGGTTCGATAACCTTGGTTTCTAACTGAGGGAAAACTTGCTGTTGTGCTCCTCAAACCTTCCTCTTGGGGTGCCCAACGAAGCGTGATTGATTAACACCTCTCGCGCTATCAACCCTACGGGTTCGAGAACATGCAGACATGATCTGATCAATGACCAGTAGCGGGACCGGGATGTCCATATTGGTTCCTACATATTCAACGAAGTTCTTTATCGGTTGAACCACGATGTCGGGGATTCAATTAATCCCGTATACGATTCCCTTTGTCTCATGATATATCACTTGCCCGAGATTTGATCGTCGGTATCACCATACCTAGTTCAATCTCGTTACCTGGGAAGTTCTCTTTACTCGTTCCATAATATAGGATCCCCGTGACTACCATTTAGTCACATGTTTCTAAACTTCCGGATGCTATATTACTTAGAGGGCCCAGAGATATCTACTCCGTCACATGGAGGGACAAATCCCACTCTTGATTCATGTCACCCAATAAGTACCATTGGAGATACCTAAAAGCCACCTTTATAATCACCCAGTTACGAAGTGACGATTGATGTCCACAAAGCATTCGTCCGGTAAACGGGAGTAACACAATCTCATGGTCTAAGGAAACTATACTTGACATATTTAAAAGCGTCAGCAATGAAACTATGTGACACGATCAATTGCTATGCTTTATGATTGGGTCTGTCCATCACATCATTTTCCTAATGATATGATTCTGTTATCAAGTGACTATAACAAGTCCATGGTTAGGAAACCTTAACCAACTATTGACTAACGAACTAGTCCAGTAGAGGCTTACTAGGGACACTTTGTTGTTTATATTCCACACATGTATTATGTTTCCGGGTAATACAATTATAGCATGGATAATAAACATTTATCATAAACATGAAATATGATAATAAACAACTTTATTATTGCCTCTTCGGCATATTTCCAACAGTGGCCGGCCGCCGCCATGGCTTGAGCCTCTAGCTCGGCCAGTGCGCGTGGCCGCCGCCTAGGGTTTCGAATGGGCTCCGGCTTCCTGAAAAAAGGAGGCAGGCGGTTGTTGTGTCGGCTGGTGGTCTGTGGCTTGTTTTCGGTTAGTTTTTCGGCCTGCTGCCTATATGGGCCGGACCGAATACGGGTCTGTGCGCGAAAATTACGTTTTAGCACCTGTACTTTTTTAGAATTACGTATAAATTTATTCTTGCTGAATATTTTAGCTGTAAGTCCCTGAAATTGTTTGATTTTGCTGAAACTTTATTTCTGGGCATAAAATAACTTCGGAAAGTCATTTTTAGGACCATTTTTCATGTTTAGGACGCGCCTAACATGCTATCTTGCTTTACATGCTCTTGATATATGCTTTTACTGTTATAGATTAATTGTTTGTCACTTTTAATCGTTATGTAATGCATATTTTAGCATGTCTTAATTATTGAATGCTATTTTTTGATGAATAAAATGTATCACCATTGCTTTTATGCCAAGTATTAACGTATTTAATTACTGATACTAGCATAAATGCTTGATGGTTAGAATCATTAAACCCAGAGTACACCCCATAATGGGATAGATACCCACCGAGTATTCGACGTGGAGATCATCCTCGAGTCTAATCGACTCTGAGGAGCGATAGGCTTGGAGACCCGGATGGTCTCAACCACTCCTACGTTTGAATCCCTGGGCGTACATGGGTTAGATACCCACTGATAATTCGTCATGGAGATCTCCTCGAGTCTGACCGACTTTGAAAGGCGATGGGCTTTAAGACTCGGAAGGTCTCAGCCACTCCTAGAATGAATGCTCCTACGCTGCATGGGCTAGAATACCCCGCCTAAAACATTCAACATGGAGATCGTACTCGGGTCTATATGACTTTGATGGACGATAGGCCCGGAGACCCAGATAGTCTCCACCACTCCTAGGTGAATGTCTGGTTGTCACACTCTCTTCAATTCCACCTTCGTGGTACTCTGCAAAATGAGTAGATGGAAGAACGATGTGCCCTCGCCTTTCCGACTACTCTCACAAAGTGGTCCGAAAGGCTAAAGCACATATCCCCCCCCCCCCCATGAAAGGATGGAATAGAACATTGTTGCACGGCCATTCCGTGATATCTGCATTGTCTAGGAGCACCATCAGATCCTATGGTGGCACCACAGAGGTGTCCATGGAAGAGTGTTGGTGACCTCCCCGGCATACTAACTCGATGTTCATGCTATAATGGCAAAAGTTCTCCTATATGGAGATGCTTAGCCGGTTTGGCATCTAGGCTAAAGTAAATGACTTATGTCTTTACTCTAGTCCTCATGTTTATTTATGATTCTCTAAGTTGAAATGATACATTCTTTTGGTTGGGTTGTATGCTCTATGAGAGTAAAACCTTATACATCATAATGGCGCTTGGATGATATTTTCAGTCATCCATTTATTCCTTTATTCCTTTATTTAATCATGATAGTGATGTCTACTACACACTTCTATTCTTGTAGACTTGTTGGGCCTCCAAGCGCAGAGGTTTGTAGGACAGCGGCAGATTTTCCTTAAGTGAGTAACCCAAGGTTTATCGAATCCACGGGAGGTAGAGGTCAAAGATATCCCTCTCAAGCAACCCTCAATCAAGATACAAGAAGTCTCTTATGTCCCCAACACACCTAATACAATTGTCAGTTGTATAGATGCACTAGTTCGGCGAAGAGATGGTAAAATGCAAGTGATATGGATGGTAAAAGGTGATTTTGTAATTCTGTAATAAAAATGGCATTAAGCAAACAAGTGGCAAAAGTGACTAAAAACGGTGTATCAATGCTTGGAAACAAGGCCTAGGCTTCATAGTTTCACTAGTGACTACTCTCAACATCATTAACATAATTAAACACATGATAGTTCCCACAAAAATACATGCGTGGTAGACGTTACTCGGAGATCATTCTTTTGTGGATCAAATAGGATGTGAATTGCGTAGGGCTACGAAAAGCACACCTTAAAGTTCATATTCCAAATCTATGGACACTTCATGCTGTCACTATCCGCATCCAAAGATAGTACTAACAAACACCACAACCTATTTCTTGAATAGTCTCTTTCTTCAATAACACAAGCATCAAGAAACCTCATGATCTATTCATCCAACAAATAAATAACAAACTCGTGATAAAGATCTTTCCAATCTATTATCCATAGAGTCACACACGGAATCCATCCTGTCACCGAGGTACCATGATCACAACGGTGGCTCCGGAAATTGTACTAAATAACACCACTTGAGCAACATCATATCCATTACACATAGGGAAACATCATGTATTCAACTACACTAACAAAGCTCATAATCACAACGAAGATCACATCATCGGAGAGAGAGATAACCACATAGCTACTTGTATAAGCCTCAGCCCCAGTGGAGACTACTCACGCATGGCCATGGTGAGTGGGAGCTTGATGGAGAAGTGCAGCCTGGAGGAGAGACGGCGACGGCGGCGGCCCTTGGGGGCAGCAGCTCGGCGAGGCGGTGGCGGCTCGGAGAGGGGCGGCGGCTGCCCTTGGGGGCGGCGGCCCTTGGCCCTCCCTTCAAGCTTGGAGATGGTGCTGGTATGGAGGAGGTTCTCCACCTCACGGCGGCTGCCTTGGAAGAGAAAAATTCGTGGGAGCCTTGATGACCTAGGTTTACTCTCTTTATATACTTTCCCGAATTTTCGTCATCGGATTTTTGGGATTCAGTAAAACGGGGATATCTCGGCCGTACGGACTCGGATTGGGCTGTTCTTGGGCTTAAGTGAAAGCTATGGAAAATTTCCACAACTATGTCCGTTGTGAGAACTTCAGTTGACGTCGTCTTCAGGTCTCAAACTGACGATCTCTGAAATCGTTTAGAGGGGACAGATTTCAGGAAAGTCCAATTCGACTCCAACAAGGTTTTCTTTTGCGTTATTGTCAATTTCCAAGCGATTTCTACACATCAAAGTGTAAAACAAGAACATTGTGCACTTTTGCAACTATTAATAGGTTAGTCCAAATAAATCATAAAATTGATATAAAATGATAGTATAAACATGTGACAATGTCACAAAACTAGCATGGATCACTCAAAAATTATAGATACGTTTGACACGTATCAGGATCCCCAAGTTTAACTCCAACTCGTCCTCGAGTAGGTAGGTGATAACAAAATAATTTTTGATAAGACATGCAACCAACACAATCGTAATCAAGATAGTAATGTAAAGCATAGGATGTGAATGAAGTGATACAAAACAATTGTCTATAGTTGATAGCAAGAAAGTAATTAATAACCAAGTTAAATCATTCAAGCAAAACCTTTAATAATTAGTACGTTAAAGACATGAAAGCAATGTGATCCACATATTTGATTAATCCACAAAGGTAATAGTTCCATGAAAAAAAATGTTTGAGAATCAAAACAAAGAAGATGTAAGTTTTAGCAAAAAGCTTCAACTTCCAACGGTAAAGTCAATATAAAGATTCATGTTTAATCTGACAATGCAATATGATCAATGATACCCAGGGTCAATGCTATATGTTTGCTTTGGTGGAGATAGAAGGAAGAGGAAAACTGACTCAACATTAAAAGTAAAAGAAAGGCCTTTCGCAGAGGGAAGCAGAGATTAGTCATGTGCTAAAGCTTTTTATTTTTATGAAACAGAAGTAAAACAATTTTGAGACATGCATGCTTTCGTCAACGACTTCACAACAGAGAAGCTATCTAGTCCCCCATAACAAGCAAGGCTTTTAGACTTGTGAGAGCAGCTGGTTTTTAGAGGAGCGAGTACGCTCTTCTTTCTCCTTGGTTTCACCATTGTCCAATGTTTGAGCTGATTTCTCAGATTTTCATTGCGCGGAGGAGAATGGTGAGTTATATTTATATTTTGCTTAAGCTGCTCTCAGGTTGATTCAAGTAAAGACGTAATCCATCGATACCGGGTGAAAGGGGGTAAATGACCTTGCTCGTCACAAGTTATATCTAAGTCTCTACTGCTCCCTCATGAGCTTAAAAACAGAGGCATAAAAAGGAGTATTTTGAATTTTTAAAGATAGCACACGACAAATTTACTTGGAATGGCAGGAAATACCATGCATAGGTAGATATGGTGGACTCAGCTGGCAAGATAGTTTGGCTTTGGAATTTGTATGCACAAGTGAACCATACACTCAGTACGAATTTTTGGGCTTAGCAAAGAAGATATTTGAAGCAAACATCTAAAATTAACCGGTAACAGAGTAGCATAAGACATTTATCAATCATAACCATAAAAGCTCCACATCGTCTCCAATGTTGACCAAACAATTCTTTTGATGGAAATATTAGCTTAATGAATTAACAACTACGAAACACCACACAGTTTCAAGTTTTTAACAGTATTTCTTTACTAATCAATTCCACTCAACTAACCAGCAAGATTAACTAGTCATCTTAATATCTCAAAACAAATGAGAAGTATCAATTATCCACACAATAATCTACAATACTATGCCGGTTTTCGTTTCATTCCAATATCACATGAATAGCATTTCACCGTTCTAACACATTAACCAAGCAACCATAGCAACTCTCTAACAAATATAAGTGAAGAACAAGAGAGTTTAACATCAACAACTAGCATCTCTAAACAAGATAAAAGCTAAAAGCGAGAGCTTACTAGCAAACAAATAGTAGCTAAGAATACTCAACAAGATATAAGCGAAGCAAAAGAGTATTCAAATGAAAAAGCGGAGCGTGTCTCTCTCCCACACAAGATGGATAGGATCCAACCTGAATATGACCAGCAAACAAAAAAAACTAAAAGAAAAATATAATGACGCACCAAGAATAGCATATAATATGTAAACTGATAAAAACTTAGTTCAACGAAGACGACCTCATGATAGTTGATGAAGAAGAGGGGATGCCCACCCCAAGCTTTGATGCTTGATGGTTCTTGATATTCAGAGGGGGTGCCATGGGGGCATCCCCAAGCTTGAGCTTTGATCCATCTTCAATTTCTTCCTGTTCCTCTCCTTTGGAACTTAAAAACTCTCTTCACACAAAACTTCTCATAAACTGATTAGAGGGTTAGTGCTCATAAATTAAAAATACACATGTGTTCAACTCAAGACAAATTGCAAACAACTTTATTAGGCATTAGATACTGTTTACTAAGCCTCAGTGTGGCACTCCTTTTCTAGAGTATCACATTTGACGATAGTAAAAGAGACGAATACAAATAACAGCAGAATCTGCCAAAAACTGAACAGTCTGTAATAATCGAATTGTTCGAGGCAATTCTGTAGGTCAAATCAGAAAAGTCAAAACTAAAGAAAGATAGATAGAAGTATCAGGCTTGCATTCTAAAATTATCATAAAAAGATAAAATTCTGGCGATTTTAGTAATTTCGTGCAACAGGCGCATATAATCTGTTTTTGGACAGCAAAACAATACCTCGCACTTTCAATGCATTAGAGGCTAAACTTGGCACAAAAAATAAATAAAAAAAGATACAATGAAGTTGCTACAGAGGCAACAACTTAATGACTAAAAAAAAAACAAATTGAAAGTAAAAGATGGGTTGCCTCCCAACAAGCGCTTTTCTTTTAAGCCTTTTAGTTAGGCATGATAATTTTAATGATGCTCTCATAAGAATAAGAGTTGGAACGTAAAAGAGAGCATCATGAAGAAAATATAAAACACATTTAAGTCTAACTCTCTTCCTATGCATAGGCATCTTGTAAGAAAATAAATCATTGGAGCATAAAGCATTAAGTATAGGAAGGTAAAGCGAGTGCAACATTAAAACCTTCAACATAAAGAGGGGAAACTTCATAAGATGAAAATTTATATAACCACGCTTCCCTCTCTCATAATAACTTTCGGTAGAATCATAAGAAAACTCAATAACATAACCATCACATAAAGTATTTTTCTCATGATTCACATGCATAAAAGTATTATTATTACTCTCCACATAAGTAAAATCCTTCTCATTAGTAATAGTGGGAGTAAAACTATCATAACCATCATTGTAATCATCATAAATTGGAGGCATATCATGATCATAATAAAAAATTTTCTCAATAGTAGGTGGACTGAAAATATCACATTCATCATAATAATCATCATATATAGGAGGCATAGTATAATCAAAGCAAATTTCCTCCTCAAAGCTTGGGGGACTAAAAAGATAATATTCATCAAAACCAGCTTCCCCAAGCTTAGAATTTTCCATAGCATTAGCAATAATGGTGTCCAAAGAATTCATGCTAATAACATTGCAACTATAATAATTATTATGCAAATAAAGTTCCATAGGTTTTTTAATTTTCTCTTCAAAATCATCATGACCAATTTCAAGATAAATTTTATAAAGCTCTCTAATTTTTTTGTTGTTTTCCATTAAACCGAACTAGTGAAATAAAAACAAGAAACAAAAAGATTTAATTGCAAGATCTAAAGAAGATACCTTCAAGCACTCACCTCCTAAACAACAATGCTAGAAATTAGCTTCGTCGGAGGAGTATGAGTACCGTTTACCTTACCTCCCCGGCAATGGCGCCAGAAATTAGCTTGATGTCTACTACACACTTCTATTCTTGTAGACTTGTTGGGCCTCCAAACGCAGAGGTTTGTAGGACAGCGGCAAATTTCCCTAAAGTGAGTAATCCAAGGTTTATCGAATCCACGGGAGGTAGAGGTCAAAGATATCCCTCTCAAGCAACCCTGCAATTAAGATACAAGAAGTCTCTTATGTCCCCAACACACCTAATACAATTGTCAGTTGTATAGGTGCACTAGTTCGGCGAAGAGATGGTAAAATGCAAGTGATATGGATGGTAAAAGGTGATTTTTTTAATTCTGTAATAAAAATGGCAGCAAGCAAACAAGTGACAAAAGTGACTAAAAATGGTGTATCAATGCTTGGAAACAAGGCCTAGGCATCATACTTTCACTAGTGACTACTGTCAACATCATTAACATAATTAAACACATGATAGTTCCCACAAAAATACATGCGTGGTAGACGTTACTCGAAGATCATTCTTTTGTGGATCAAATAGGATGAGAATCGTGTAGGGCTACGAAAAGCACATCTTAAAGTTCATATTCCACATCTATGAACACTTCATGCTGTCACTATCCGCATCCAAAGATAGTAGTAACAAACACCACAACCTATTTCTTGAATAGTCTCTTTCTTCAATAACACAAGCATCAAGAAACCTCATGATCTATTCAATCCAACAAATAAAGAACAAACTCGTGATGAAGATCCTTCCAATCTATTATCCATAGAGTCACACACGGCACCCATCCTGTCACCGAGGTACCATGATCACAACGGTGGCTCCGGAAATTGTACTAAATAACACCACTTTAGCAACATCATATCCATTACACATAGCGAAACATCATGTATTCAACTACACTAACAAAGCTCATGATCACAACGAAGATCACATCATGGGAGAGAGAGATAACCACATAGCTACTTGTATAAGCCTCAGTCCCGGTGGAGACTACTCACGCATGGCCATGGTGAGTGGGAGCTTAATGGAGAGGTGCAGCCCGGAGGAGAGACGGCGACGGCGGCGGCCCATGGGGATAGCAGCCCGGCGAAGCGGTGGCGGCTCGGAGAGGGGCGGCGGCTGCCCTTGGAGAGGCGGCGGCAGCTGCCCTTGGGGGCGGCCCTTGGCCCTCCCTTCAAGCTTGGAGATGGTGCTGGTATGGAGGAGGTTCTCGACCTCACGGCGGCTGCCTTGGAGGAGAAAAATTCGTGGGGGCCTTTATGACCTAGGTTTCCTCTCTTTATATACTTTCCCGAATTTCCGTCATCAGATTTTTGGGATTCAGTAAAACGGAGATATCTCGGCCGTACGGACTCGGAATGGGCTGTTCTTGGGCTTAAGTGAAAGCTATGGAAATGTCCCACAACTATGTCCGATGTGAGAACTTCAGTTGACGTCGTCTTCAGGTCTCAAACGGACGATTTCTGAAATCTGTTAGAGGGGACAGATTTCAGGAAAGTCCAATTCGACTCCAACAAGGTTTCCTTTTGCGTTTTTGCCAATTTCCAAGTGATTCCTACACATCAAAGTGTAAAACAAGAACATTGTGCACTTTTGCAACTATTAATAGGTTAGCCCAAATAAATCATAAAATTGATATAAAATGATAGTAGAAACATGTGACAATGTCACAAAACTAGCATGGATCAATCAAAAATTATAGATACGTTTGACACGTATCAGATAGCTTGTTATGTTCTAAGATGTGTGCATTTATTACTAATGTAGCTGCTTCCTTGCTTCATTAGTTAATTAGATGTCATGTTTTAGAACACGTGCGGCACCCGAACGGAGAAATTGTGTATTGTTGATAACTGTTCCACCATACCATTTTATATGAAATTAAGTACTTCTGAGTCCACCATAAATCTCGGGGAATATGGTGAGACCGCCGGATGCGGTTCTAATATAGTTGACTCCGGATGAGTCTCTATTATACTTCTCATGGGAACAATTTTGATCATTGGTGATGCACTATCGTACCCGAAGTTGACTCGTACTCTTTTCACTATTAAAGACATCTGCGTGAAGGGTTTCCATATTGAGACCAGTGATGACAATGGCAATGAGTGCCAATTCAACACCAAGTGCGATGCAAATGGTAAACAAGTTATCGAGATGTATATTTCCTCCGTTCGCTACAAGGACTATCCTTCATTATAAAAGTAGCACCACCCACGTACACTACCCTTAAGACTGTTTTTAGAAGCTCTGAACTTTTCTGCCTCTAGCACGATAGGTTAGGCCATCCCGGTCTTAGGATGATGAGAAATATAATTAACAACTCGAATGGTCATAATGTTAATGTGAAAATTTTCCTGAATCCTGATGATTTCGTGTGCTCTGCATGCGCTACGGGGAAATTAATCATTAGATCATCGCCCCTAAAGGTGAAGGATGGAATTCCCGTGTTCTTGGAACATATTCAAGGGGACATATGCGGTCCAATTCAGCCCCTCTCAGGGCCGTTTAGGTACTTCATGGTGCTCATCGATGCTTCCTCTAAATGGTCCAATGTTTGCCTGCTGTCAACAAGGAACCATGCTTTTGCAAAGTTGATCTCTCAGATCATACAAATGAGGAATAAATTTCCTGACGATCTTATAAAGTCCATTCAAAATGGACAATGCCAGTGAATTTACTTCAAAGGCGTTCGATGATTATTGCATGGCAATGGGAATCAAAGTCAAGCACTCTGTACCGCACGTCCACACACAAAATGGACTTGCGGAGCTATTGATTAAAAGAATTAAATTCATTGCCCGACCGCTCCTTAAGGGTTGTAATTTACCAACTAGATGTTGGGGTCACGATGTGTTACACACTGCCAATCTCATCAACTTTCAACCATCGGCCTACAACATCCACTCTCCTATGCAGCTTGCGCAAGGGTCGGCACCGAAAATTTTCCACCTTCGTAGGTTCGGTTGCCAGGTATACGTACCGATACCACCCCCTCAGCGATCAGTAATGAGACTGCTCCGTAAGTCGGGGATATACGTTGGCTATGAGACTATGTCCATAATCAGGTTTTTCGACCCCGCAACGGGTGACTGTCATACGACTCGTTTCGCTGATTGCATTTTTGACGAGGATCTTTTCCCGACTTTATGGGGAGATAGTCAACCTCTTGATCATAAAAGTCGATAAATTACGTGGCAAGCCACGGGGATCCACGCTCATGACCCGCGCACTGCTGAGTCTAATAAAGAAGTCCAAAAGATAAGGACGCGACTATACGTAGGGCGCCCTATATTTGGCCAAAAGTGTAGACAGTAGCATAGGACCACGTCCTGACGGTGGCATGCATGGTAGCATGCGTGTTTCATGACCCCAATCGAGCGTTGGACAAGCAAATCCCATGCATGCAATGACGAAACTGCTGATATCATCCAGCATTAAATGCAAAATGCGGAAATTGAAAACATTTTATAGCTCAAATCTTTCATTCGATTTATGATTCGTTTTCACCGTTAGACTAGTCGCGTCGAGATCTTTAAAACTAGATCCCATGTTGATATGTTCCGATGATATTTTTTTTGACCCGAAAGTTACCAACGACTTAACACGTAAGTTACCAGGCTGTAATACGTAAGTTACCACCCTACACTATATAATGGATGGTAATTTCATCAGTCTAGAGAGGGTTATTCTATCGGTTTAGGGTGGGTAACTCCATCACCATTGGGTGTTAACTCTATCAATTTAAAGTTGGTAACTACATCGGTTTAGGTTGGGTAAGTCCTTCAGTATAGGATGGTAACTCTATCAATTTCGAGTGGATAACTCCATCGGTTTAGGTTGGGTAACTCCTTCAGTATAGGATGGTAACTCAATCAGTTTAGGGTGGGTAACTTCATCGGTTTAGTTGCATAACTCCTTCAATATAGGATGGTAACTCAATCAGTTTAGGGTGGGTAACCCCATCACTAATGTGTGGGTAACCCCATCACTATCGGTTGGGTAACCCTATCAGTTTAGGGTGGGTAACTCCATCACTATTGGGTGGATAACTTCTTCAGTCTAGATGGATAACTTCATCACTACTGAGTGATAACTCCTTCAATACCGGGTGGTAACTCCATCAGTCTAGGATGAAAACTCCATTAGTCTACAGTGGGTAACATCTTTAGTACTGGGTGGTAACTCTATAACTACAGGGTGGGTAACTTACATGTTATGGGGTTGGTAACTTACTTGTTATGGGGTTGGTAACTTTCGGGTTCGGAAAAAATTTATCAGAACATAGCAACATGGGATCTAGTTTCGAAGATCTCGACGCGACGAGCCCAACGGTGAAAACAGATCGTAAATCGGATAAACGGTTTGAGCTATGAAAGTTTTTAAAATTTCAAATTTTACATTTAATGCAGATGATGTCATCAGTTTTGTCTTTTTCTACATGCATGCTAAATAGCCTCTACACAGACTTTTTTTCGGGTTGGTAAATTATGTGTTAAAGCCGGGTAACTTACATGTTATGGAGTTGGTAACTTTTGGTCCCGAAAAAAATTTCGTCGAAACATATCAACATGAGATCTAGTTTCGAAGATCTCGACGCGAGAAGTCTAACGGTGAAAACGGATCATAAATCGGACAAACGGTTTGAGCTACAAAACTTTTTGAATTTTCGAATTTAGCATTTAATGCGGGATGACATCATCAATTTTGTCTTCTCCAAACACTCAAACGTGAGCAATCTTCATTGAATTGGTCTGCATAGATCTCAACCATATATTCAGTTATCTACGATCCACATTGCGTCTGAAGATTTGCCAACCGTAGGGCGCCCTATGATTAGATTTTCCCAAAGATAATATATTTGCACTCATTAGCGAATCAACTGCCTGATCATTTCAGTGACTTAAAGACTGTGACAAAGTCGCATGTGCCTACGCGCAATGCACCGGAAAGGGTTGAAATACCGAAGTCAAATAATGGTATACCCGATCCCGTCCTTAGGCCTAAAAGGACGAGGAATCCGGTTTCTCAAACCCCAAGTACTGAAGGACAAGAGAGATTTATCGCAGCTGGACCTTGAAGAGGGGAGCCAGTTGAGACCTGGCACAAGTATGGATATTTCAGTGCACGAAATACCGGACTTGAATTTTCCTATATCGGAAACACCCAGCACTGATGTGTGCGCACACATTGGAGCGAGAAAGCTAAAGGACGACCTAGCCCCCGGATTCGGAAATCCGGTGGAGCATGGAGATGTGCCTGATGCACCCCATGACGAAATGGCCATTAACTATGTTACTTCGGGTGAGTCAATTAACCGAGCTATGGAAAATGTCGACATTAATTTTGCCAGAAAAATTGCCTCAATCATAGATCTTGACCCCGAGCCTAACACGCTCGCTGATTGTAAGAAAAGGTCGGATTGGAAAGATTGGAAGGTAATAACTACTGAGTTACTTTCTCTTAACAAAAGAGAGGTGTTTGGACCTGTTTGTCTAACTCCCTCCCACATACGCCCTGTTGGCCACAAGTGGGTTTTTGTTTGAAAGAGAAATGAAAATAACGAGGTAGTAAGGTACAAAGCAAGGCTCGTTGCTCAAGGTTTCTCTCAGCGACCAGGTGTCGATTTTGAGGAAACTTAGTCCCCTGTCATGGATGGAATTACCTTTAGATACTTGATCTCAATGGCAGTAAACTTGGACTTGAAAATGAAACTTATGGATGTTGTCACCGCTTACCTATATGGTAACTTGGATTCGAACATATACATGAAGGTACCCGAAGGTATCCCTGTTCCAAACCAAGATAGAGCAAATAGAAGTTTATACAGTGTTCAACTTAAGAAGTCACTGTATGGACTTAAACAGTCGGGTAGGATGTGGTATAATTGTTTAAGCGATTTCCTTAATAAGAAGGGCTACACGAGCAATGAAAATTGCCCATGTGTTTTTATACGGAGATCACAAGATGGTTTCTGTATTATCTTGGTGTACGTGGACGATTTGAACATAATAGGTACACCTGAGGATATTAAGGAAGTGAGTTCCTATCTGATGTCGGAATTTGAGATGAAAGACTTAGGCAAAACCAAGTTCTGCCTAGGTCTGCAACTTGAGCATTCCCCTGCTGGGATCTTAGTGCACCAGTCTGTCTACACCCAGAAGGTGTTGGAAAGATTTGGATTGGACAAGGCATATCCTTCTAAGACTCCGATGATCGGAAGATCTTCACAATAGGACAAGGATCCGCTCAGGCCTAAGGAAGAGGGGGAGGAAGTTCTGGAACCAGAATTCCCCTACTTGAGTGCAGTTGGCGCACTCATGTACCTCACGAATTGTACATTGCCGGACATTGCGTTCGCTGTCAATTTGCTTGCTAGGTACAGTTCTGAGCCTACCAAGAGACATTGGAAAGGCGTTAAGGACATCTTCCGATACCTGTAAGGGACCAAAGATATTGGCTTGTTTTATCGAAGGAATCAAGACCTATCGCTTGTACGCTATGCTGATGTTGGCTAATTATCAGACCCGCATACTTTCAAATCCCAGACTGGGTATGTTTTCCCTTGTGGCGGAACTGCAGTTTCCTGGAAATCATCTAACCAAAGTCTAGTATCAACTTCGACGAACCACTCGGAAAGCATAGCATTATATGAAGCATCACGAGAGTGTGTATGGCTTCAATGGATGATCGCCCACATCTAGCTGTCATGTGGGCTGAACACCGTTCAAACCCCAACTATTGTCTATGAAGATAATGCAGCTTGTCATGTAGGCTGAACCCCAGCTGTCTTTTTTTTGTCATTTTTTGATTGCGTACAACGTGTGCCACGTCACATAGGCTGCAACTGTCATCGTGTGTCCAACCTCTCCTCTGTAGACGATCCGCCGTCCAAAGTCGATCCTGATGCAACAGCAAGATGAAGAACTTGACCTTCTCTTCAGGCTTTGCTCGCCAAACCCGGTTCAATTCTGGCAGTTCGAGCCTGCCATAGAATTGAGCCTCTGTCATGTACTGGGCTGAGCCCAGGTTGACTAAGTGGACTGCATCAACCTTGAAGCCCAGAGTCGAGTCCATCCCGAACTTGGCTGTGTCCAGCATACCATACGAGTCAGCTATGTAAGGTAGAGAGAGAGGGAGAGAGGATGAGGGATGATTAATGTAGTTGGCCGAGTGCCTCTTCCTCCTCCTCTACTTTCCCCTCTGTTCTTCTTCTCACCCCGTTTCCTCTTGATTCTCTGAAGAATCGTGTATCCTTGTTCCCGATCCGGTTTGGTGCGTTGCCATCGGAGAAGGATCGTAACAGCCTCATATGCTGAACTTGCAGAGTATCTTCTATTGTCAGTCAGGTTAGCTAACCGTGTCCGGCTGTTGATTAAGTTGCACAAGCTGGATTTTTCCCCAAAGCTTCACGTACAGCTCCAGGTCCAGTGCATTGTCGGTCCGATGCATCACATGCATCCAGTGCCCTTGGTGCAAAGCCTCAGCAACATACAAGTTCTTCCTAAAAGCAAGCTTGAAGAGTCCGGGCGCAATTGCAGCCGGGGCCTCGCCGTCCAGCCAACCATCATACTAGAATCTTGTCGTGGCGTCATTCCCCATGCAGATTGATGTGCGGCCGCGAACAGAGCTCTATCATTTACATCGCAAGGGACCTCTGTTCCCTTCCACGGTCGATCAATCAGGTCCCAGGAATTCCAAACCATCTCAGGCGCAGGGAGCTGCTAAAGGCAGCGATACTCTTGATTCCCAAACCCCCCTTTGCCTCTTCTTCTGCACTCCAAATAAAACCCCTTCGCAGCTTGTCAAGTTTTTTAATGAACCATTGATCAGTAGGAAAGGCCGTCAGATGATAAGTGGCCTTAGAAGTGATCACAGTGTTCACGAGCCTCAACATCTGTCCATAAGTTTTCCTTTCTAGACCTTAAGCATTCCTGCAATCTTGTCGAGGATGTGTTGGAGCTCACCTCTACTAGGTTTTCTGAAACCTAGCGGTAGTCCCAAGTACCTGCAAGGGAACACACCTGTTGTCCCTCCAAAATCTGCAAGGATCTGATCCATACATAGCGCATAGCAACTGATGGGGAACGCAACGCACTTCTGAATATTTGTCCACAACCCTGACACGTCTCCGAACAGCTTCAAGATTTGCTGGACTGGACTCACATCACCATTCACAGGGTTTATGAAAATAGCGGCATCATCTGCATAGAAACTGACACGCAGCCTTGCACAGTGCAACTGAAGAGGCGACAACACATTACTCTCGGTGGCGAGCCGCAACAACTTCTGCAAGAGTTCCATTA
This sequence comes from Puccinellia tenuiflora, assembly GCA_012064385.1. Taxonomy (NCBI): domain Eukaryota; kingdom Viridiplantae; phylum Streptophyta; class Magnoliopsida; order Poales; family Poaceae; genus Puccinellia; species Puccinellia tenuiflora. Next base: position 1,260,459 of record QRDG01000022.1, on the reverse strand, counting down.
CCAAGATGAACAACATCTGGGATAGTGGATCGCCTTGTCGAAGACCCCTACGGTGTTTAAACGGCATCCCGGCAGGCGGTTCAGCATTACTCTTGAAGAAGAAGTTGACAGGATGATAGCTACATGATCTCTCCACTTGGGCCCAAAACCCATCTGCTCGAGCACCTCCAGGAGGAAAGGCCTACTCACACTGTCAAAAGCTTTGGCCAGGTCAAGCTCTAGGAACACTAGCGGCTTCTTTTTGGAATGCGCAGCTCGGATTACATTCTTTACATACCAGAAGTTATCCTGGATTGACCTGCCTCTAATGAAGGCGCTCTGACTAGATGACACAAGATTTGGGAGGTTTGGAGCTAGCCTATTGGCCAGCAGCTTGCAAAGAATTTTTGAGATGCTATGCATCAGGCTTACTGGTCTGTAATCTTGCGCCGTAGCAGATCCCTCCTTCTTTGGTAGTAGAACTAAATTTGCCGTGTTGAGCAGACCCTAAAGATAACCTCTTAGGCTCTTAGCCCCTGCATCTGGTTAACCACCGCCAGCAGATCCTCTTTTATCAGTTGATAACTTCATATACTGTTTTAATCAAACAGTTCCATTTGTTGTATCCGTCAGATGTTGTTTTGCATTACTGCCCACAACTTGATGCTATGCACAGACAGGTCGCCAGGCTCTCAGCGCTACACGACCTCACGCACATACGCCTTATAGCAAAATCAAAAAGCGCCTGCTTCAGAATATTCCTCCGTAACCAGTTTGGTCAAATTGGATAGCTTGCATCCATCATCCAGCTCCCAAGCTGACCTTCTCAAGTGTGCTTCTGCTTCAGCTAACCCATGATTTGGTACTACCTTCTTATGGAGACTTGGATGAATTGCGCTGCACTCCTGTATGCTTTAGCTTTACCCAAGTTTGAGCCCAAAGTTAACTTGCCCGATCTGCCTCCTCTTGCGACCTTGCGTCCGCCGCCCGTAATTCCCACCGCTGTAGTCTTCTCCCACGGCACTCAACGCATCCCATGGTTTGGCTTTGGCGCCCGGCGATTACATTACATAGCCGATCGTCCCCCGGACTCTCGGCCATCTCATGCCACGAACGCCGGACCCGCCGATGGAGCCGTCGTCATTCGAGTCCAGCTCCGCGGCCGCGGCGGCGAGAGCCGAGGAGGAGGCGTCCACGCGGCGCGTCGCCAACCGCATCATCCGCGCGCTGCAGCACCAGCTCCGGCTCCTCCACCGCGCCGGCGCGGACTTCTTCGTGCTGGGCGCCACGGGCAACGTGTACACCGTCACGCTGGCCACCACGCCGGCGTGCACCTGCCCGGACCCCGCCGCGCCGTGCAAGCACATCCTCTTCGTGCTGCTCCGCGTCCTGGGCCTGTCGCTCGACGAGGCCTGCGTCTGGAGGCAGACGCTGCGGCCGTGCCAGGTGGCGCGACTCGTCGTGTCGCCCACGTGCCCGGACGCGCTCGCCGGGCCTCGCGCCCGGGAGAGGTTCCACCAGCTCTGGTCGGCCCAGGCGGCCGCCGCGGCTGCCAGCAAGGCCGAGCAGCGCCGGCAGGAGGCCGGCGCGAGCGCGGCGTCGTCGGGGCAGCGGCTCGACGGCGCGGCCTGCCCGGTGTGCCTCGAGGAGATGGCGCCGCCCTCGGCGGAAGGCACGGCGGCAGCGGGGCCGGCGCCTCTGCTCCTGACGTGCGGGACGTGCCGGAACTCGGTCCACGCCGAGTGCTTCGCGCGGTGGAAGCGCAGCCGCGCGCGGCGGGCGGCGACGTGCGTCGTGTGCCGGGCGCGGTGGCGGAAGCCGAGTCGGGACCGGGAGCAGGATCAGCAGCAGTACATGAACCTGTCGGCGTACATGAACGAGCAGAACGAGGTGGTGGATATGCAAATCGAGGACGGGAGCCTCTGTGCTGGCTAACGCTGCGAGTACAGTAGTATTGATTCGACACGATAGTTCATATGGATGCGAAGAACCCACATATTCGCATCTCGATTCATTGGTCTCATATGGTATTTCTTTCTAGTTTTTCTTAGCTGCTGACTTCATGTGACTTAGTACATATGCATGTACAGAATTTCTATGTTAATAAAACGATTGTACTCTCAAGAAATCATGAATGGTGGCATTGTAATGTTATTGGGACACAAAGAAATCCGATTCTTTTTTTAAACCGAAATATTTGGGTCAAGAAGCTCTTTCGCCTATTTGTGCGATTCTACCGGAATCGAGCCATCTGTTGTTAAACTCGTGTGTTCTGCTATAGCAGCATTCCCTACTATGTTCTCGCGATTAGGTATCCAGCTTTTATGATTTATGATATATATATGACCTGTTTTTGGGGGAAACAATAAATGGAGCCCTAGCTACATGTTGCTTATTTTTCCACAAATTCAAGATCTACATTTTATGTTTTAAAAAAATCAAAAAAAATTCCAGGTGTAGATAATGTCGAGATCAACGATTTAGTACAAAATTCGTATTATATTAGACTACACAAAAATAACAAAATTGACAAATTTTCAAAATTTTGATACGGTGCGTTGTTACCTATCCAGATCTATATATTTTTCAGCCTAAAACATAACGAATTTTGCATTGATGTTTTTTTAAAGTGGTAGATCTCTATGTTATCTACACCTAGGAATTTGTTTCTGAATTTTTTGAAAGTACTATTAAATATCAATTTTGGATTTTCAAGCCTCCAGAACAACGTACTCCTGTCTTCGGTTTTTGGTACGGTTAAATTTGGAAGCTTACCTATTTTGACATTATCTTCGTCTAATTCTGAAGACGTGCAGACGGTGTATTGGACCCTGGAGGGTGTACCAAGATTATTGCTTGGCGCTATCCCAACTGACTTTTCTCGTGCTCACTCAACATACCCAATTTAAGACTCGGATCTTGGTTGTCTTGACAGGGGTACATTACATGCAGCAAGTCTGCAGAGATCGGATGGGATGCATTGAGGTGGTGACATGGTGGAAACCTGCCAGCACGGATATTTGGGGACATAATGTCCAAGTACACAAAGAACGCGCTTGGGAGCCTCCACTTGGGCCAACCAGTCATGGCCGAACAAACAACAGGCCAACCAGTCCCAAGGTGGACCCAGGATTTCAGGGCAGGGTGGGCCTCAGTGATTTCATCAGAATGTTGGGCTAATTCAGAATTTTTTCCTCCTACGATATATGGGTTGTAGGAAAATCTCAGGGGTGGGCCGCAGCCCACACTGCCACCCCAGATCCGTCCCTGGTTCCGCCAGATGCAGTTTCTGCGGGTACAACTACAAAAAGGTTCCCTTTCCAAAGGGAACTTTATTAGCTCCTAAGCGCGCCACGTGTTAGTAGGGAAGAGTTTTTGTGGGATTTTTGTTTGCATTTATTTTCAAGATTTGTTTTTAAAAAACGAAATATCTTTAGATCCGCTTATCCAAATTACGAATGGTTTTCATATTTGAGATCCTCTCGTCGAGATATTTAAATCTAGATCCCATGTTGATATGTTTCGAGAAACTTTTTTTTTCTGTACTTTCAAAACTAGTATGGTTATACTCCGTATATTCAAAACTAGTATGGTTCTCTGTACAGAGTACACAGAACATGAAAGTACAGATTATACAAAACAGAAATTACAAAATATAGTGATAAGGATGTACAGATTAGTGTGAACAGGATGTACGAGTACATAAAAACAGGATGCACAGATTACTGAAAATGTACAACCACAGTGTTACCGGATGTACAAAACTGGAAATGTAGAAAATTGGAAATGTACAAGCTGGAAATGTACAAACACATTGCTACCGGATGTATAAATTGTACATAACCGGATGTACAAAAAAAAGTTTGTCGAAACGTATCAACATGGGATCTAGTTTTGAAGATCTCGACGTGAGGAGCTCAAAAGTGAAAACGGTTTGTAATTTAGATTAGCGGTTCTCAAGATATTTCGTTTTTAAATTTCGGTTTTGAAAAATAAAAGGGAAAACTAGCCCTCTCACCTCCTGTATCATTTTCTCTCTCATCCTTCCCACTTTCAATCTAACTGCGATACGTGGCGGGCATGCAACAACCGCAAGGACCAGATTAATGAGAATATGACACTTGGCGCGACGAGAGTCATCGTTAGATGACCTTTGTGAAGGGTTCCCTTTTTTTAGAGATTACCAGTTTCTGCCTATTTTCTACTAGTACGCGTGCAGCACGTCTCTGAAATGTAAAAAAAAAATTAAATCTATTTATTTCTAACTGAGTTGATTTTTATTTGATTTTTGTTCCATTTAAAACGTATCGTGGTCTAATGGTGTAAGCATGCGAGTGCAATGGAGGATTCACATGCGCGCGACATCCGTTAAAGTCGATGGGTCACAAAAATATATTACTCTGTACTATTAAGCCCTGATTGGATTGTTGTTTTCTCATTTCTGACAAGATGCATATTTGACATCAGTTAAAGCATATTTGATTACTCTTGCTTGGTTTGAACATTCTTTACATGTAATTCTGGTTGGTTTAGCTAATTTGTGTTCTCATTTCACAAGATGCATTGTTGTCTATCTGAACAACATGTTTCATGGCATGAAATAGAAGGAATATATAGACCACAATGCATTTCATGGAGCTGCAGTACATAAATGATTATTTACAAGCTTTACATGGCCATGTAGTTGAGTTAATATGCTATTTTCCTCCTCTCCTAACTTTACATGGCCATGCAGTTGACCTGGAATAATGGAGCCATTTCATGAGAAGACTGGACATGTTCAAATGCTCGAGCATATATTGTTTTACTTTAAAGATTGGTTTATGGAAGTTTCTATATGATTTTTTTGTTTGACAACATCAACGAGAAGGAAAATATAGAAGTATTCAAGGTTTATATGTCTTGCATCCTTTTTATTTAGAGTTATTTGTATATTGAATAATTTACCTAGAGTTATTTGTAAAGGTTAATATTAGCTTAAAAAATGACCATGATATAGATGCACTGGTTTAACAAAATACGCTGCTGTAAATTCAAGTATTCAAACAGTGTGCTATACACAAATTGTCAACCTGCCTATGCGCAGTGTCTCCCATAAAAACGGATAGAAGAGAATGTGCAATACAATATAGTTATATATCTAAGACCGAGCTTTTTATGGACCCCGATAAAAAAATGTGGTGCCATTCAATCTCAAATAGTCATATGATGTGCACCATCTCTTCTCACCATGTGTACCACAGTACCAGACGACTCTTTTTGTTCAAAACCCAAAAGTCGATGCATAAAGGGAATGCGATTGAAGGATATCATCTCGTTTTCCTTCCAAAAGCGTGAGAATGAGGCTCCAGTATTCAACTACTCTAAATTACAGTTCCAAGAGATGACTTCACCTCTACAAAAAAAAAACTACAGAATTTGTTTCCAACTACAGAAGCTATAGACTGAGAAGAACTTCGAAAGGATTTAGCGCCATGATTTTTATGGGGCTGACTGACATGAAAGTTAATGTACTATCCTACTACATATAGTCGTTCAATGGTCTGTTGAACATACAATATCTATATATAGTGATCTTGTGCCATCCTTACCAACGTCAGGGCTGAAACCAAACATGTAAAATATATAGTCGTTCAATGGTCTGTTGAACCCATTTGCTGCCAGAATCCAATATATGTTCACCTCCACTGAGCTTAAGAACCAACTACAGTACATGCCACCAAAAATGTCTTCAGTGCAGAAACTCAAACCTCCAATTACCCCAAAGCCCAAACAGAACAGGTGCATTGCAACAAACGAATTAGGCGTCTCTAAGCAGGCATTGCAGGGCAGGAACAATACAATACCTCGAAAACATGCAGAACCTAGCACTGTATTATTTGCATAATTCAATATTTCCACTAACATGCAAAAATTAGGAGCCGACCAGGATATCATCAGTACCTGGAGGCGTGAGGACAGCGATTGGCCATTCTAGCGGCGTTGTGCTCGAAAGTCGAAACATCCTGGCCCAATCTCAAAGACGGTGTCGGTGGGGCTTGAGGCTGTCCTTTGTGATCTGAGGATGAGGTCGAAGAAGTCAGCCATGGCAGATGCGATCGGGAGGAGTCGGGATGGAGGAGCATGGAAAGCCCGTGTTGGAGGCGCACATCGGGTTAGGTCTCGAGGGAGATCTCACCGCATTCGTCGCGGAGACTCCCCAATCGTGATCCCCAAGGCTCTGAATCGGTAGGCGGCGGCGCGTGGAGACGAGGCGGCGGGTCAGGGGATGAAATCGTGCCCAGCGGTAATTTTTTCTTCGCACGCGGTGGAAAATTTTGTCCGCTCGGCATGGTCCGCCAACGCTAATTACTAAGTGCACCCGATGCATTGCGGATCAATTCGGTCCGTTAGATTTATTTAAGTGGGCCTAATCATGAGGTGGTGAGTAGTCTGTGTACGTTTTGTGGGGTGGTTCTAGGATAGATCAAGTTTGATTGTTGGGAAAATCTAATCAAAAGCGCCCATGGGAGGGTGCGGGATGGAGCGGCAAATTGCATGTGTTTTTTCCTATAGGGGAGAGCACATGCATGCATATGGGAATCTGCCACCTCATGATGATGTCATCGCATTAATTACCAAATTCAAAAATTTAAATTGAATTTTCTCAACCTTTTGTCTGATGATCGACTCGTTTACACTGTTAAATTCGTCTCGACGAGGGCTTCAAAACTAGATCCATTGTTGATATGTTTTGACGAACTTCTTTTTCCGCACCAGCTACTAGATTATAATACTATGGCTACCAGATTAGCACCAAAGAGCTACCCGGATAATTATACATGGTTACTATATAACTTTTTACACGCTTTTAGACAATTACAACACATCTACATATCCAGTGTGATGAATTTTTCTCGTCACACCTGTTACCAGATTAAATACCATGGTTACCAGATTAGTATCGAAAAGTTACCATGATAATTATACATGGTTGTCAGATGATTTATTATAGTTTCTTTTTAACATTGCAATGATATATATACAACTAGAGAGTAAGAGTTCAACTGTTTACAATACCTAAGAAATCATATTATTGCACATATACTAGTATCATGCGACCTTAAATTGGTATAGAATAGTGTTCAGAAACCTGATAACCAAGTTATTATAATCTGGTAGGTTAGTGAAAACAATCTGGTAACTACTCACGAAGTTGTCAAAACATGGCAATATGGAATCTAGTTTCGTAGATCTCGAAGCGACTAATCCAACATTGAAAACGAATTTTTAATCGGATTATCGGTTTGAGAGATAAAAGTTTTTAATTTAATCATTAAGAGGAATCTAGGATGATCTCATTGATACGTGTCAAACGTATCTATAATTTTTGATTGATCCATTCTAGTTTTGTGATATTGTCACATGTTTTTATTATCATATTACATCATTTTTATGTATTTTGTCGGACTAACCTATTGACAAGATGCCTAGTGCCAGTTTCCTATTTTTGCTGTTTTTTATTTCAGAAAATTTACTTCTGCAAATACTCTCGGAATTGGACGAAAATTTACGGGGAATTTTTACTCGACGGAATGCACCAGGACACCAAAGGGGAGCCTGGGGGCCCACCCACAGGCCAATGGCGGCCCCCTACCGTGGCCCCAGGGCCACCCGTGGGTGGGACCCACGCCTGCCTATGGGGCACCCCCTCGGCCCCCTCCGACGCCTATAAAATCACATTAAACCGAAAAACGTCGAGGCGGCCATTATTTTCCAGTGAAGTCACCCCGACGCGCCGTCACTGTAAACCCTAGTTCGGGGGTGATTCTGAAGCTGATCCCAGCACCCTGCCGGAGGGGAGATCGATCCCGGAGGGCTCTTTATCGTCATGCCTTCCTCCGGGACGATTTGTGAGTAGTCCCACCTTGGACCACGGGTCCATGGCAGTAGCTAGATGGTAGTTGTTGGGAATATGCCCTAGAGGCAATAATAAAATGGTTTATTAAGCATATTCAAGTTTATGATAATAGTTTATTATCCATGCTATAATTGTATTAAATGGAAACATAATACATGTGTGGAAATATAAACACCCAGAGTCCCTAGTGAGCCTCTACAGGACTAGTTCGTTGATCAAGAGATAGTTAGAGTTTCCTAACTATGGACTTGTTATAGTCACTTGATAACGGAGTCATATCATTAGGAGTAATGGTGTGATGGACATGACCCAAATAAAGAGTTGCAATTAATCGTGTCACAAAAGTTTTGTTGTCAACACTTTTAATATGCCAAATATAGTTTCCTTAGACCATGAGATTATATCACTCCCGTTCACCGGAGGAATACTTTGTGGACATCAAACGTCACTTCGTAACTGGGTGATTATAAAGGTGGCTTTCAGGTATCTCCGATGGTGGGTTGTTGGGTGATATGAATCGAGAGTGGAATTTGTCCCTCCTTGTGACGGAGAAGATATCTCCAGGCCTTCTCGGTAATATAGCATCAAGAGTCTGCAGACATGTGATTAAGTTGTAATCACCGGGATCCTATATTATGGACGAGTAAAGAGAACTTGCCGGTAACGAGATTAAACTAGACATGGGGATGTCAACGATTATATCTCGGGCAAGTAAAATATCGTGAGACAAAGGGAATCGTATATGAGATTAATTGAATCTCCGGCATTGTGGTTCAATCGAGAAAAGGTTTTCGTTGAGTGTATAGGAATTAATATGGACATCCCGGTCCCGCTATTAATTATTGATATGATCATGTCTATGTATTCTCGAACCCGTAGGGTCACACACTTAACGTTCCGATGAAATTAGGTTTTGCGATGAATTAAATGATGAAGTGAACGAATGGTGATTCGGAGTCTCGGATGAGATCCCGGACGTCACGAGGAGTTCCGGAGGAGTCCGGAGAATAAGATTCATATATGGAAAGTGGTTTCCGGAGGTTTCGGAAAAGTTCCGGAAATTATTTAAAGGGTACCGGAAGGTTCCGGAATGTTCTAGAAGGGTCTAGAAGTGGGACCGCATAATTTGTATGGGGCCCACATGGTGCAAAGGGGTGCTGCCACCACTTGGTGGGGCGCACCACCTAAGCCCATGAAGGGGTGCGGCACAAGGAGGGGAGTCCCACTCCTAGTTGGACTAGGAGGTGGGCTCCCACCCCTTTAGGAAAGGGGCCCAAGAAGGAGTCCTTGTTGGACTCCAACTTGGGGGGCAAGCAAGGAGGGGCCGGCCGGCCCCCTCCCCTTGACCTAGCCGCCACCTATATAAAGGAGGGGAGGGGGGGGGGGGCGCAACACAACCCTTGGAGGCAGCCGCACCCCTCTCCCTCTCTCTCCCTTCAAGCCCTAGCCGCACCCCTCCTCTCCCGGAGGGCTGCCGCCATCCAACCTCCACACCTAGCCGCACCCCCTTGCCCTAGGGGCTGCGCCACCTTGCTCCTCTCCCTCTCCTCTTGCTTGGCTTGGCGAAGCCCTGCTCGCGGAGATCGTCATCGTCACCGGCACTACCGTCGTGCTGCTGAGATCATCAAGGCCACGTCGTCTCGCTTGCGGGATCAAGGAGTCGACGTCTTCATCGAGCTGTACGTGTGGACGCCGCGGAGGTGCTGCCCGTTGCTGCACTTCACCGGATTGGATCTCGAGGATAATACATCTCCTCGCGACTAGACGAGTCTAGTTGCGGGGATCGACTAGCCAACCCCTGCACCGACAAAACGCGTTTGTTGATCTTCGAGGGTAAGAGATTGGATCTCATCTTCGCTATCTTCATCTCGTAGATCTAGATCCTTGGGGTTTATTCCGCTTTGCCGCGTAGAAAATTTTTGTTTTCCATGCTGCGACCCCATCAGTAGTCTCTCTCTCTTGTGCTTCATGTCTTATGATCTTGTGAGCTGCCTAACATGATCAAGATCGACTATTGTAATGCTATGTGATGTGTTTGCTGGGATCCGATGGATTATGAAGTTATGATCAGATTGTGCATGATTCTTATATGATGATTTATGTTCTTGCATGCTCTCCGATATGCGTAGTTACTTTGGCCAAGTGATTGTGTGTATCTCCAAGAGTGAGTATTTACGCTAGATAGTGGGTTCATGCCCCCTTTTGTTCCTGGGCACGAGTGACAGAAACGTCTATGGGCGAGGATGTACTGTTGCTACTAAGGGTAAAACAACGGTGTTAATGTCTCTTTTGATGTTAGTATTGCTTACTTGATGTGCTTTACTTATTGCAATTGTCTGTTGCTTACAACTTAATAACATTGGGTGACAGACTGGATAGCGATCCCACTGTGGACTTTTTAGACAAAGATGCAGTTGGACTCAACGGTCTTTGTTCATTGTCGTGATGCCTACATAAATATTATCATGTTCTGTTTGTCATAGCTAGATTAAGTTTGTGTTATAATCTTGTCAATTGCCCAGCTGTAATTTGTTTACCCATCGTATGAGTGTTTTATTTCACTACAAGGCAAATGACTTTTAGTGACAAAATGCTTTTGTCACTTAATACCCCATTTTCGTCACTGATTAGTGGTGGGTGACAAAATTGGGGCGTCATTAGGTTTGTCACTGATTGACCGTCATAGATTCATGGGGGTGACGAGATGAATTTTTTGTCACTAATTGCGTTGAATCTGTGACGGTAGAAATTTTTGTCGATGATCATGGTTAATCTGTGACAGCCTGATTTGTCACCATATGATTGAAAATTTGTCACCAATTACAATGTATGTGAGTGTAGGACTGGTCAACAAATGCTGACGTGGCTTCTTACATGTGGGTCCAACAGTGATGACATGGATTCTAACACGTGGGTTCATATGGTAGTGACATCACATTCTTTCATTTGGGACCCACATGGTGCTAACAAATAGGACACAGCTGGTGACGTGACTGCTGTCATGTGGGTCCATACCATTGGGGGGGTGCAACATGCATGATTTTACAATTGTTCATTACAAGAAAATTTTAAATAGAATTCAGTTCTCATATCATGTATCGAATTCAGAACCAATTGACCATCAATCATCATAGATTCATAATACATCAGGCACACATTCAACTTTACATACTTCCGATTTGAAAATACATGTCACATATAAGATGCAACACAAATAAAATACAAGTTCAACACCATATCAGAAATATGGCTTTCTATCCACAACTCTAGTTAATGAAAATCATCTCTATATCCTTGAACTCGATGCATCTTAAGTATCGCCCCTTCCTTTTTGCACAACCTACAATATGTCAAGTATAAGAGTATATCAAATAAACAGGTAATTAATAAAACTTAAAAACAAAACAACTGACATAATGAATCTAAACAAGCCTACTAGCTCTCATTGTAAAAAATAATTAAGAATGAACAAAGTATACTATAAACTCAATTAGCATAAGAGTATGTAGATGCAATGGTCAGCTTTGACAAATTGTTAAAAGGAATCTAGGGAAGCATGCCGACCTTACAAACATGTAATAGAAGGTCATCATTCCCTGTGAATCACAAAGAGTAGATCGAAGTTGCACAAACAGCTATCAGCAGACCCCGTAAGAATCACTGAAACAAACCACAAAATCAAGATAGGACCTGATTAGAACATCTAACAAGGCAATCAGATGTGTCTTGAGCTCCCATACGTGTTGTGATTGCAAATGACAACATAAAGTAGCTAATTTTGTAGCCATGTGATTAAGAAAATAAAAAACAGTGAACAGAAAAAATAAATGCGGACAGAAGGACAAAAGAACACAGAATCACATATAAAATGCATGAATTGGTTTGCAACTCGACATGACTCATTACCTGTTCCTAAGTACACAAAACGAACAACTCGACATGACTCCTTGTGAGCTTTTGCCGCGAACGTCCTACAGCAAAACAACATTTATCAGGAATCTCTAATATGTGAAAACTACTTAAATTTTTTGTTACTAAATAGAAGTAAAAGTATCTTGCAGGAAAAAAATCTAAGAAATAAAATTACATCTATGAAAATAAGGACACAATGATGTGAATTCTCTAAAACAAAATTGTAAACTAAAACTGGATATGTGTTTCACAGGATGCTAAAGAAAAAAATGCTACACCTAAATCATATTTTGCTAGTACTAAAACTACGTCTAACTTGACTGCAAACTACACCGACTGAAACCTACATCTAGCTGAAATGAAAACAACACCTAGCTCAATGAAGATTTGCATATGTATTATCTTAAAATTACTTGTATACTGAATGAACTCATTATTCAAATTAACACTATTAGGTTGCCTAAGCAATTCACTTTTTTCATCTCGTGGATTGCTTGTACTAATGGTAGTAGTGCCAAAAACCTCTACTACTCTCGGGACTTCTCGGTTGAACCAAAGAAAAATTCAGCACTTGTTAACTGCTATCAGTAACAGATAAACACTAACTTAAACAAAAGCATGGCATTTTCTAGCGCCATCACACACGGCCTGGATACGACTCTGTACATTATAAATGCATCAATACCATACCAGCGACACAGGCACTCAGAAGTATGTGGGAGCTTCTCACAATAAGACAGCGACAGCTATACAGTGTAGAGGGGTAGACCACCTAGTTTGCGCGCGCGGGGGGGGGGGGGGGGGGGGGGGAGATGGGATCTCTACGCCTATGGATCGACTCCCAGCATGTTCCCGTTGAACATCACGTACATGCTGTATTATTTCGCCACAAAACCTTCATTGCCGCCACAAAAAAATTCCAACAAAACACCTGTGAAAACGTACAGATAGGGGCAGATTACCCATGCGCTCGCTGTTATTGCGGGATTCAAGCCGAGATCAAGCCATGTTTCCTGGAGGCGCCGACGAGGATCAACCCCCGAAGACTCCTGGCATCGTCGTTAGTAGAAGTAGGGTAGGATTATAGGCGATGGTGGCCTACTCACCGCAGCGAAGGCGTCGGGTGGCCAGATCCGTCAGGGCCATCACCGGTAGCAAAAGCGGCGGACTGGGTGAAGCCGAGAGGAGGTCGATTCGCCGACCAATCATGGCGCAGGTGCCAGCCACCTCACCGACTAGCGGCGGGGAGGGGAGAGATCGGGGATTTCCCCTAGCGGCGCGGACGGTGGCTTACTCTGTCGATAAGGGAGGGTTGGGCGGCGGTAGCGGGTGCTAGGAGGGGTCGGCGGAAGGCGTTCGTGTAGAGCGGATTGCATGGGAGGATCGAGGAGTGGGCACGTGAGTGGGAAGGCTAGGGTTATAGGCAGCCGGGTTTGACTGGGCTTTTGGGCCTTAGAATGGCGCGAACGGTTTAGGAATCACGAAAAATTTGGTGCCTTAACCAATATTAGAGGTTCTAAAAAAAACCAATATTAGAGGGAAAACTAGCGCCATGTAGCAATTTTTTTTTGCCAAGCATCACGCATAGATATTCATGGATTATTAAACAAAGTTAAAATAGTTGTGTATTACTCTAACCATTTCAAATGATAAGATTTTTTGATATTTTAATGTGGAATAAATAAATTGACAAGTCCACCAAGATGTGTATAAATACGTGTTGTTTAGAAAAATAGTCAGAACATCTTAAAATTTGGAACGAAGGAGTATTTGTCAATTTTCAATCCTGGTCATATAAAATGTTGCTCATCACGGCATGATGTTTGTTATGACAAGATACACACCTACGTGTGCTGCAAAATTGGAACTCCGGCCCACACAAACACGTGAACTTAGGCCCCATTTGGTATCTATGTATTTTGCAAGTACTAGAAAAGGTTTACAATTTTTTCCTCGCAACTAGTAAACTTAAGAAGACTTCATGAGGAAGAATTTTTTTTTTTGAAAATTTCTTCATTTCTTTGTGTTTTTTCAAAAATGGCTCAAAACGGCCAGCATGGCTATTCATAGAAACGGGTCGATTATATCAAAACTATCAGCAATTCTTTGATATAGTCACTACTTGTGTACTTCAAAATGATTTTTGAATGTTTTTAGAGAAAATATCACATACTTGTAGTTAAAATTTGAATTAATTTTAAAAAAGCGGTATAAATTCATTTAAATGGGAGAAATTGGATAGAAAATGAGAAAATTCATAATATTTGGATATTATCCATCAAAGACGACCTAATTTGTGTGGAAATTAGATTGGTGCCATTTTGCATCATATTTTGTGTACTTGCTTCACAAATCAAGACAATTTTGGCACTTAGAGATTGAAAATTTATATTTTGATAAATAATATTAAAAATCAATTTGGATCTATTTTTTACCATTCTAAAATACACCTATGTAAAAAATATGGGCAAATTATCATGAACTATGGCATGGATATGGCCGTGATCTTGCTCATTTGGCTTGAAACCCATGAATCTTCATACATGATGGTATTTATTTTGAAGACTTTGTTTTCAAATATGTCATATTATATGTTTAGCACTTTCCAGATCATACACATCGAATGACATTTTGAGGAAGAATTTAATTTTGTGAAAATTTCTTCATTTTCTTTGTATTTTTCAGGAATGGGTCAAAACGGCCAACATGGCTATTCATAAAAAGGGGTCGAATCTTTAAAAATTGTCGGTGATCCTGTGATATAATCACTACTTGGGTACCTCAAAATGATCTTTGAAAAAATTCAGAGCAAACTATCACATACTTATAGTTCAAATTTGAATTAATTTCTAAAAATTGGATAATTCATTTAAACGGGCAAATTACATAGAAACAAGAAAATTCATTATATTTGGAAATTATCCATCAAATATGGCCTATTTTTTGTGAAAAATGTATTGGTGCCACTTTGCATCATCTTTTGTACTTGCTTCACAAAAGGACATTTTGGCCCTTAGAAAATGAATTTTTTTTATTTTTATAAATAATTTGGAAACTCAATTTAGCACTATTGTTTACCATTTCAAAATATACCTATTTACCAAATATGGGCACATTATCATGAACTATGGCATGGATATGGTCGTGATCTTGCTCATTTGGCTCGAAACTCAAAAATCCTCATACATGATAGTGTTTATTGTAAAACTTTGTTTTCAAATATCTCATATTTTAAGTTTAACATTTTTCCTATAAAATAATACACATCAGATTCTTCATGAGTAAGAATTTTATTTTTGAAAATTTCTTCATTTATTAATTTTTTTTTGAAAAAATGGTCAAAAAAGGCAAACATGGCTATTAGAAAGGGATCGAATCTGTCAAAAGTATTGACAATTCTATGATATAATCCCTACTTGGGTACCTAGAAATTATTTTTAGAAAAAAATCAGAGCAAATTATCACATATTTGTTGTTCAAATTTGATTTACTTTCAAAAAATCGGTATAAAGTCATTTAAACATGCAAAATAAGATTAAAACGAGAAAATTAATAATTTTGGGTATTATGCATCAAATATGGACTATTTTATCTGAAAATTTATTTGGGCCATTTTGCATCATATTAAGTACTTGCTTCACAAAAATAGACATTTTTGGCACTTAGAAAATGGAAAGTTATATTTTTTTAAAAGAATTCGGAAACTTAGTTTGGCAATATTATTTACCATTCCAAGATACATCTATGTGCCAAATATAGACATATTATCACATACTATGTCATGGGATATGACTGTGTTGTTGCTCATTTGGCTTGAAACCCCTAAATCTTCATACATGATAGTAGTTTTTATTAAGATTTTTTTTTTCAAAAAGTTGTCGCGTTCTAAATTTAGAATTTTTTCTAGCAACTAGTGCTCATAAAATGACTACATGAGGACGAATTCCATTTTTTGAAATTTTGTTCATTTTTTTCTTTGAGTTTTTTCAAAAGATGATCAAAATGGCCAGTATGGCTATTCATAAAATGGGGTTGAATTTTTCAAAACTATCGTCGATTATGAGATACAATCACTACTTGTACCTTAAAAATATTTTTTGATAAACATGAGAGAAAACTATCACACACTTGTAGATCAAATTTGAATTACTTTCAAGAAATCAGCATGAAGTCAATTAAACGGGCAAAATTAGATAAAAAGCGAGAAATTCATAATATATGAGGATTATCCATACAATTTGGCCTACTATCTATGAAAATTGGATTGGTTTCATTTTGCACCATATTTTGTACTTGCTATTTAAAAAACTACATTTTCGGTTCATAGAAAATTTATAACTACTACTCCCTGTGTTCCATAATATAAGACTTTTTAGCAAACTAGCTTAGCTTGCTACAACGGCTTACATTGTAGAACGGAGGGAGTAGTAGGCTTTGTGTTGAGTATAAAGCGAAATAATGGGCGGTCCTGGTGGTAACGAGCTGCCCACCACATGGAGTTTGATTTTGTTCGAACCCTAGCCTCGTGCCAATTTTAATTGTATTACTTACCCTGTCATGATGCAAGGAAAGGTACAAGGATGTATCATCGAGTATTCAGTACAAAAGTTGTTGTGTGGGGTAACGGTAGCTCACTTGATCGCTAGGATAAAGATCCTGGGTTCAAGTCATGCTTCCAACGGATTTTGGTTTTTTGTTTGTAAGTGGATGTTACATAGATCGAGTTCCACACGTCAGTTTGCATACATGCCGATGCAATCTGTGGAGTACAAATACATTATTACTATATGTAAACACAATCCGCGTGGTTCATTGGTGGTAAGCTCCCTAAGTTTGCTGTTCGAGGTCATGAGTTCGAAACAAAGATACCACTTATTTTTAGAAGCTATTTCTATACCTGACAAGTGGGTTCATGTATAGTCCCACAAGATAACATTATAAAAATGTGAAAATTCTTTCATTAATTATTTTGCGATTTATTATTTATTAAACCTGACACGTGGGCTCGTATGATATTCAGTGACGGTTTAAAACTACCACGGTCTCAATTCGTCATCTATTAAGATGTCCGTCCCGACTGGTTAATCAGTGACGGTTTCTCGTGACAAAATATGCAACTGTCATTGATTATTGTACATCCGTGACGCCAGACGCAATTTGTCACCGATTAAGCCATATCAATGACGGTTTGCAACTCTGTCATGAGGTATTTTGTCACTAAAAGTCATTTCTCTTGTAGTGTTTACTTGAGAGACTCCACTAGTGAACCCATAGCCCCCAGTCCATCTTTTTACATCAATTGCAACATTTATTCATCATTACTCCACTGGTCCATTTTCATATTTTTATCTATTTCACTATACAATTAACCGCTTTGTTTTCTGCGAGACCGGAAAGATTGACAACCTTTCCGCCATTGGGGGCAAAGTATTTTGGTTGAGTGTGTGGAGATCCACGTTTATTGAAGATTAAGTGCCAGAGATCTTCAACATTCACTTTGTTGTTGATTTCAATGTCCTACTAGTTCGATAAACCTCTATTCGTTAACGAGGGAAAACTGCTACTTGCTACATCCACGCCTTCGCTTGGGGCACCACCCAACGCATCATTCAACACGCTAGCAGCCATCGCATACATCACTCTGCATACATGCAAATTAAAAGGGTTTTTTTGGTGCGGCGCCGCTGTATAGTTTAGTCCTTGATTGTTTAATAGTAGTAGAGATACGAGGAGCCTTGCTAGGCGAACCCTCATTGAAGCACTCCTCAGTGTCCAGCATTTCTAGTGAGCTAGGTTTGATGACCTTGAATCGTTCTGGGGGCTAATGTTGAGGGAATGGAAACTAGATAGGCCCACAACATGGACATATAATTGAGTTGACCAGGGTGGCCTACTAACGATGGTGGTCCTGGATGTCTAAATGAAAATGAAGACCCAGATGGCAGGCCAAGTAGGCCCTTGGAACTGCAGTGGCTGATCTAGGACTGGATCAGTGGGGGTGCCACGCTTAATAAAAATCATCATTGGGCTTGTTGAGCTTCACATTTAACCAAGAATAGATGGGGTGCTTCACTAATTTGGATATTCGATCATAAATATATGTCAACTTAGCATTTGTTCATCTGGTATACACATACGTTTAGTCCAAATAGTAGTAAGTAAAAAAAATGTTATGTATTTTTGGAGGGGGTGCCATAGCACCCATGGCACTCCCACTGGATACGCCTCTGCTTGGAAGAGGAGGTCTGCCACACGGTGTTTGAAGACTTGATATGGAATACAAGCAAACCTTGTCGTATTAGTAGCCTAGAACGCCGTATATAAACCAACTAGAATACCCTAAAACACTAGGCCGCCTAACTATATAAAGTTGGCCTAGTTGCGCCCTTAAGGCTTTTTAGTCTCAAGTTAGACAGATCCATACTCGCTGCCTCAACTTCTAAGTAGGCGGCGATCATTTAACACTCAATAAGCTCTTTTTTTAATATTATCACTTCTTCTTTTTTAAACGAGAATAAGCACAATATATATCATTGCATTTCTTGTAGGATGACAAGGAGTACTACTAGTCAGTTCAACACATACAACCCATTGAAAGAGGCGGTCTGCCACACGATGTTTGAACACTTGCAGTGGAGGACTCCGTATTATTAGTAGCCTAGAACTCCGTATATAAACCAACTAAGAATACCCTAGAACACTAGGCCGCCTGACTACATAAAGTCGGCCTAGTTGCGCCCTTAAGTCATTTTAGTCTCAAGTTAGACAGAGATCCATACTCGCCGTCTAGACTTCTAAGACGGCAACGATCATTTAACACTAAGTAAGCACTTTTTTTTGAATATTATCACTTTTTTAAACGAGAATAAGCATAAGAATATATCATTGCATTTCTTGTAGGATGACAAGGAGTACTACTTGTCAGTTCAACACATACAACCCATTGAACTTGCATGTAATCAATGGAAGACGGGGCCGATCCTAACGCTCCTTGAGACGAAAGCACGCCACAAGAGAGCCAAACAAAAGCCCCATCCAAAAACAAGTAAAAACTTCTAAACCACGCCGAAACACGGCCAAATTAAGGGTTGTCCATCCACCAAATCCAAGACAGACTTGTACCCCGAAAAAAAGAACATCACTGACTACTGCTCAAGTTTCTAGATAAGCTAGCTGGGCAGTAAAAAACACACACCGTAAAGTCGTGTAAAACATGCACCCCTAGCCCAAAAAGATGGCCAAAACATATGTCAGCCGTGTCACGCAGGTTTCAGAGTCTTCAGACAACTTATCCTTCTATAAGCACCTTGTCATCCTCGAACCAGCTTGTTTGTCTAGTTGATCGACACTCCGTCGGTGAACTCGTCGGTGATGAACGGCATGCAGCTGGAGCTGCGTGCGATGCCGCCGCCGGGTGCGGCAGCCTTGGCCTTGGCGGCGATCTCTCTGACCTCCCTGGGGTTGATGCTGGACCTGGACCTTGGCCCGAGCTTGGACCGCTTCCTGAGGATCTCCCTCATGGCCTCCGCCTGGAACAGCACCGGGTGCGTCCTCCCGAAGCCGTTGAACCTCTTGCACACGCCCATGTGCGTCCGGAGCGCCTCCTCCCGCGACGTGCCGCTCTTCTCGGCCTCCTCCGTCACGGCCTCGGCGCACAGCCCGCACACCCACCGCCCCGAGAAGCGGCCGCGCACGCCGCGGATGTAGTCCGGCGTGCACTCCTCCGACATGCCGCAGCACTCGCACTTGGCGTCCTCCACCTCCGGGACCGGATGGAGCAGCTTCACCTCCGCCTCTACCGCCGCCGCCTCCTCCTCCTTGTTACGGCCGTGGTGGTTGTGGATCTCGTAGGAGACGTCGGAGACGGTGCGCTGGAGCTTGTCGGACGAGGTCCTGCGCCGCTTCTCGAAGTTGCCGGTGTCGATGTTGTTTGCCATCGCAATGAACGGCGCCGCCATGGCCATGGCGACCGCGCACGCCTCTCTGCTGGGTGCCATTGCCGGATCGGATTGAACTACCTCTTGGTGTTTCTTGCCTATGTGTTGTGTGTCTTAGGCTGCTTATGAGCTTACAAGCTGATGGCTTTTGTTTGTGTGATCAGAAGCTTCGGAATGCATGGCTATTTATAGAGGTTCCATCGTAGCTACGCGCGTGCATGCATGACACTGTCCACAAGATGTGCCGAAAAGGTGGTGTGCAACTTGATGAGTGTAACTTGTGGTGGCTAGGTGATGCACCTAAAGGGAGTACAAATTTTGACATAAAGATTTGATGGAAATGGGGTTAAGATGACTTTGTGTCAAGTGGTCGACGCGGTGATAGGTTGACAATCTTATGCACGTGATGGTGTTCGGGAGACATCATGAAAGTAGGGCTTAGGGGCAGCATGCCGGTATGTACAAAAGGTGATTGAGAAGTCCAACCAATTGTGGTGTCGTTTAGTTTCAGTCTTGCCTTTTTTGCGGCTGGTAAGTTCTTGTTAACTTGTGACAGCTGTTCTCGCTAAATTGTTGTGATTAATTACTAACAATCTAACATAGTTTGGGTCCGGCTAACTGCTAAGCCTACAGACAGAGAACTAGCAGCTTGATTCTCAGTCGTCTAGCGTCGGCCTTCTTCTTCCCTTCCGACGAGCCGCACACCCTCAACCACCACCTGCCTAACCACCATCTGTCCATCTTCCCCGCCCGCGGCCGGCGCGCGCCTCGCCATCTCGCCCTTCCCCAACCCTTCCGCCCTGTCGGTTTTCCCACCGAACTCTGAAACGATAATCTTCTAGGCTGTGGCAACGGTGATGCCATCCATAACGAAAAAGAACTCATGGGATTGGGTGTGGTAGAAAATTCTCCGCCCCAGGTTTTAGGGAAATCTCTTGTGATTTTCTTATTTGTTACCTTGAGATTTACCGGATTAAAAATGTTTAAAATGTCTCGCATTCAAAACTGCAGTTATTTTGTGTAGCCCTATAATCTTCGATGAAAATGATATGCTCTCTCATCCATTTTTACCTGAAGCTACTAAGCATTTCTAGAGCTCACAGCCGCGACAACTTGTTGGAAACTTCTTGTAAGAGCGAGAAACTAAAGAGATCGTGTGGTGTGGTGTGATAAGCGATCACCTAACAACACTCTCCTTTTTCCGAAAAGCTATCAACTTATCATACCATACATGCACCTTATCAGCAGTTTTTTTTTTCTCGTGTCATTGTCGCCTAATCAACTTGGACGAGCTAGCAATGAGTGAGCAAAGTCTCCGGTCACATGCATGAGAGCTCAACCCAGCCACCCAATAAAATCATACCCTCGTCGACGTCAAGCTGATCGACGTCGGGCGGCGGCAGCCACGAAAAAAACAAACTCGATCGGAGGCAGGGCGCTGCAGCGGTGCAGCCTGCAGATATTGTCGACGTCGATATCGGCCTAGATAGGTACTCGTACATGCTATGTCACTGCTGACATCTATCGGCATGCAGCGCCGGCACTACCAGAAAACCTTGGATCCTTGACGGGCCAAAATTTCCTCTACGGGCTCGCACTGGGCCGTTAAGGAAATACATTTTATTGACTGTAAAAATTTGCAGCTCAGAGTAAAATCACATTAACTTAGAGGTTTCAGCATGCTACTCAACTTAATACTTTTAACTTGACGGCTCGGATTTGCGGCTCAACTTCTTTACATTTTATTGACGGTAAAAAATTACCGCTCAAGTTAAATCACTATAACTTGATAGATGGGTTCAGCAAGCCGCTCAACTTAATCACCTCTCAAGTTAATTCATATTAACTTTACGGGTTTTTGTGCTCATCAAGTTAATTCACACGAATCTAGCATCACTATACGCGATAGTTCACTTTGTTCATTTTACATTGTGTAGTAACCTCTATCTAATAGTGTTATGTTGGTTTCTAAAAATAAAAGTTTGCATTGGTTATGCATATAGTTTCTATTTTGTACAACTAATAAATTAATTTGAACACCTTTGGAAGCCAATATCATATAATTGGTCCAGGAATCTAAAGAATCTTGTCGGAGGCATATGAATACAATATTACCCTTCTATTAAAATAGGCAACTTCATGTCTATTTATGGGAGTT